>JAUELD010055864.1:0-18126 GCA_031471615.1 Aglantha digitale | reverse complement strand
TGACAATGGATTCTGTTGAAAATACATAATTAGTGAATTATGGCGAAATCAATTTTGGTAAACTAATGATAATGACTAATGATTTTAATAGAACACCAATGAAACACTGATGCATTATGCTTTATGGATTCCGCCACTTTTACGCCTTTTTGCTACAATTTTTTTATCTTTGTTTGTAGGAATTCCATTTCATTCTTTTTTTATATATTTTTATTAACAATAGAAACTATGTTGTGGTATTATTAATGCTAACATATTTTTTTAGATTGCATATTTTAATTTACAATGAAATTGTTTTCTGTCTGATAGGAGACTTCAATAAGTGCCAAATATGGTTCAACAATGACGTTAGTTGGCCAATTCTTGCCAAAAAAAATCAAATCAGATATATAATCTTCAATATAAGCAGATGAAGGCATAAAAGCAACAGTTTCTGAACTGGTTATACCCATTGCATGAGCACTTTGTATAGCAAAAACAACACTTATAAAAGATTTGGATACTTATTCCCCCTATTAAAGGAGATGGGTGTGGTAAACTAACTAGGGAGAACAGTGGCATCCAAATTGATAGAGGGGTTATTTAAATTTAAATATCAACGCAAAATAAATAATTAATATAGAAATAGAGAGAAATATTAACGAAAAACCAAACTGATAAAGCAACTTAAAAAATTATGTTAGCTCTAAAAATAAATACCAACTTTTTTAACTCAAGAGAATGTCAATGTCAAACATGTCAATGAATACTGAATGAATAATGAATACTATACAAAAAAAGTGATTGTGAAAATGTTTTAATAGGAAAGCCAAAGAAGCAAAAAACACTGGAAAATTCATAATTGATTTTGTGTATACTCTGATGTCCTAACTTGAATTGCAAGACCTCAAACTCATATTTTAAATAAAAATACCTTCACAACAAAACAGATATTTCAACAAAATAAAAAGGGCTTGTTATCGTTTTTAAATGAACCTAAATATACTGTTCCCAGGTAAAAGCTGCTACTATGCCATGACAAGTGCTTAATTTAATGCACTTTCTCAAAATATGACCATTTTTAACACTAATCCATCATCAAGATACATTAAAACACTTCAACTGAGATTTTTCCAAAATATCTAGTCATATAACCTCCTAGTTTTAAAATAAATAGATAAATTGTCACAAAAATAGCATATCCAGGATTAAAACTTGCCCCTCATGCAAAATGGCAGATTTTCCCCCTAGAACAGTTTATTGCCTTTTCAGATTACAGTTCCGGAAAAATTCAGAAAAATTTCATCGACAATTTCTTTTTATAATTTTTATAAAATAAACAATTTAATACTTTCAGAAGAGTACAGCAGTTCTTCTTTGTGATTCTCTATTCTTCATCTTGAGTTTCTCATCTTTAGTTTCCATCTTGAGTTTCTCATCTTTAGTTTCCATCTTGAGTTTCCATCTTTGTATTTCAACTTAGAAGCATATGAACCATCTTCTAAAAATACTAGATCAATAATTATGTACAAAGAAAAATAAATTATTAATTCTTCAGGTTAATAATATAAACAAGAATAATTTTCAACAAAAAATCCATCTCTGACAGTTTTCTAAATTTTATAACCTCTAAGCGGAAACAAAATATGATAAAATTAAAAAGAAAATCCAAATACTATATAGACAAAACAATTTGACAGTATAAATAACAATGACACAACAACAGGAAATACTTAAGAATAAAACTTTCTTGTGTGGTGCTATGGCTTGATTTCTAATTTTGATGATTTCTCAAGTTTGAACATTTAAGAACAGTAAAATTCAAATATGGTTTAAAAGATGAGCTGTTGATACACACAAATATTATATTGTTACCATCACAATGGATTATTTGATGCTTGAAAAGCTCATAATTATAAAGAAAAGGTTAAAAACAACAACAAAATCTGGTATAAAAACAACAGACCAGACCTACCCAAACCTTTTTAACTGTCAAACATGCTTCAGCTTTCTTCACTTAATACAACCTTAACATTTTCCAGAAGTTTGTTCTGTTTTTTTAGACTATTTACATTTCTGAACTGTGCTTAACACACAGTGCAAATATGTATATATGTTTGTGATATAAAGTCAATATTATCAAGTGCACATTAATATCAATTTGAGAATATATTTTATTGACTTTCATGTTGTGGCAGTCCATTTATGCTCAAATAACAAATAACAATCAGGAATAAATTGATTGTTTTGAAAATTGAAAACAACTTACATGCTGAGGCATTTATTTCACCTTTATTGTTGTTTTGTTAAAAATCTATAAAATTAACCATGATAGCAATTAAGAGATTGCCTAAATTTGCCCTTTAAAAAATGGAAATAATAACATTTGATAAAATCAAAATTAAGTCAGTTTTTTTTATTAAATTTTACCTAATACATACAAAATATATTTTATATAGAATTTTAAGATTATTTGAAAAAAATTTGGTTGGTTGTGTATATATGGTTTATACTTAGCCACCTACCACAATGCCATAAACAATTCAATAAACAATGTTTATTGCTTAGTTCTCTTAACTTAGAAATAAGAAATAAATATATAAATATGGGCAGGCTATGAAAGTTGAATCTTTTATTTATATATATTACAAAATTACTTTTTTTGTTAACATTACAGTTGCCACAAACAGATTAATTCGAGGCTTAGGCCAGAGAAAATAAAACAACATATTATCAAAAGGAACAAAATCATATACTGTAAATATTATTTTTCATTTATTTCTCCACAATATGACCTTCAATTCCAAATAATTCTTTAAAAAAATGCCCTAATTTATTATCAATTAAAAAAGTATAGAATTTTCCCATGTCCATATGATAATCTCTACCACCGTGACAGTCGAAAGAGAGTTCATTAAAACAATCAAAAACTCTAGTGTCACATTTGTCTTTTATTTTGCAAGACAATCGTTTCCAATTTAATCTACGTAAACGTTCAAAATATTCATCAATGTTAGATAATCTACCTTCAATGTAAACAACGCCTGGTTTACCTGGCAATGAAAACCCAGTTAATTCCAACTCTGTGGCCCAATTAATGATATCTTTACGTTTGTTTTTACTGTATATATGATGCATGTATAACCACATATAATGTATTTCAGAAAGTAGCATATTAACATTCGAAGGTTCAATGCTTTCATTTTCATGGTCTCCTTTTGTATAATAGTTGATTAAATTCTCTTGAATCCAAGAGATAACATCAATTAAAATGATTTGGTCTTTTTCTAACGTCAACAAAAAGCTATTTAAATCTTGATCCAACAAACTTTTCGAATTACGTGAAATACTATTTGAGGTGATTGAAATATTTGGAGGAATAGAAGGGTAAAGTGATGGCAGGAGAACAGAAATGCAAACACTGATAAGATCACTACATTCAACATCAACATCAAGATTCACATTAAAATTTAAAGAACGTAAGTTTTGTGCAGATTTCCCGTTGGATTTAATATATTCTTTAACATCTATTAATAAAGTTGGATCAAAAAACTCTAATTCGTTTTCACTGGGGAACATTGATTCAAGCATTTCTAGCTCTTCTAATTGGACTTTAATGCAATCAATAAGATCCCTCTGTTTATTCAGCATACTCATTTTCAAAACATGATTTTCAATTTTTTGTGGAATATACTTTGTTCTACTTCAAAATCTAGTATATGAAAATATGGTATGAAATGTTAATACAAGCAAAAAAAAAACATTCAAATTAGTTTTATATCATTCAACATTAGTTATCCCATGTAGTACATAAAGGTCCTAACCCTAACCCACATTTTCATACCCATATCAGTGGAAACGACCTGCCAAATCCCTGGTAATTTTTAATATAGTCAACATATATACAGTACCTGTCCTGAACATCAACCAACTAATGCACTAAAACACCAAAAATTTCATTATATCTACTTTTTTTATTTCATTGATAAGAGAACTTCATGCAAGTGAAAGGAGGGTAAAATATACATAGATGTCTGTGTTATTTGTAACATGTAGAGATGTCTGTAATGCTTGTGACATGTAGAGATGTCTGTAATGGTTGTGACTTGTAGAGATGCTTGTGACATGTAGAGAGTCTGTGATATTTAAAACATACAGAGTTGTCTGTGATGTTTAAAACCTACGGAGATATCTGCAGTGTTTAAAACATGTAGAGAAGCTTGTAGTGTTCAAAACATGTAGAGATGCCTGCAGTGTTTAAAACATGAAGAGCTGTTGTGATGCTTATGACATTTAAAGATGTAAGTGATGTTTGAAACACATGGACATGTCTGCAGTGTTTAAAACAAGTAAAGATATCTGCAGTGTTAAAAACAAGTAAAGATATCTGCAGTGTTTAAAACAAGTAAAGATATCTGCAGTGTTTAAAACAAGTGAAGATATTTGCAGTGTTTAAAACATGTAGAGCTGCCTGTGATGCTTGTGACATTTAAAGATGTAAGTGATGTTTAAAACATATGGATATGTCTGCAGTGGTTTAAACATGTAGAACTGTCTGTGATGCTTAAAACATGTAGAAATGTCTGTGTTGCTTGTGACATCTAAAGGGATTTTGAGGTGTTAAAACTTAGACGAACCCTTTTTATTTCATGGAAAAAGCTCTTACGGAGATATCCGCAGTGTTTAAAACATGTAGAGAAGCTTGTAGTGTTCAAAACATGTAGAGATGCCAAGTTTCATGTGCATTTCTTAAACAGTTGCTGGGTTATTTAGCTTTTATTGATTTTTTACCTTGATGTGATGTCATTAAGGTTTTTCTTGAAATTTTTTACTTAACTATTTCTAATTTCGTAACTTTAAATTAAGATATCTTGTGAACGAAACAAGATATTCCATAAAATAAAAAGGGTTGATCTTAGTTTTTATCTGAATATCTGAAACAAAAATGTACTAACACCTTGGAATCCCTTTAAAGATGTAAGTTGTATTTGGAACATATGGAAGGTGTCTGTACTGTTTATAGGAAAATTAACAACAAAAAGAAGTTGACATTTACATATTTATATAAAGAATATTACAATGTATAATCCACATATAAAAAACAGTGAATAAATGACACAACAAGATTAGAACACACAACATGAAATAAGACACAAAGAATTATGTAAGCATAAATCATTTGGTGAAGAAAAATATTATAGGAAGTATCGAAAAACTTAACTGCTCAGAAAATCACTTACATTAAAAAAAAGAAAGAGTAGATTTTGATACAAGAAATATTAATTCTCCTACTCCTTGTGTTCACCTAACTTTTATTTGATGTGGCTCCTTTCTGTGGTAGACTGTAACTACTTCATTCATTTCTTACATGTTTAATAACAGTTTGCCATATTATATTAAACATTACACTTGCAATAGTGAAGAAAAGCAAAAACTATATATAACACACATACTGTGAGCTGTCAGTGGTGCAACATAAAGCAGTTTATCACTTGTGCTATCACATGATTATCTAGTGAATAAATATTTCCAAATACAGTGCCAACTTCATAAACATCACCTACTATTAACAGGTGCCAATAATATATGTGATTAATAAATAAATTGTAAATAATAATAATTTTTATCAAATGCTACAAACAAATGTAAACAGCATGACACATAAAGAAGAAAACTATTGCTAGACATGGTTTATAATAACTCATCATCTGGTACTTTATCAAATGCTACAAACAAATGTAAACAGCATGACACATAAAGAAGAAAACTATTGCTAGACATGGTTTATAATAACTCATCATCCGGTACTTTATCAAAAGTTGTAAACATTCTAGCTGGACGATGTTCAATCAGCCACATACCTGACTTGGACTGTGGATGGAGGTAAGCATAAATTACAAAAACACCGATGCACGCTATGATTATTAATAAAACTATCCCGACAATGCCACCAATGAGTTTCCCTGTACTATTTTTGTTTGAACTGGAAACTTTCTTCTTCCTGAAGTCGGATTGTGTTTTTTTATTGGTTATTCCACTTGGCAAAGTACTTGGATTTTGATGACACTTATCTTTGGAACTAATAGCTGTCATTGGACATTTGTTTGTTAACCATTTTTGTCTGTTCCAGTCAAGCGTATCTGAACACAGATTTATCTTAGAGCACCATTTACAATTAAAAGGGGTACTTAAGGAAGCTTTCATGCAGCTCTGACAACTTTTGAATTGTATACAACTCGGTAACAAATCCAGCTTATAAGCAGTATCATTTTTAACTGAATCTAATGGCAAATTAACTTTATGATAAGAATATACATAACTATGGTAAATGACTTTTCGTATATAAGGTACAGTACGCAAAAAAGTCAATAAAAATCCATCTGAAAAGCCAACAGTAACATTCAATTTGGTTGTATTATTTATAGAACTTAAAGATATAGGTATCTTTTTATATGCCATAATTATAGTTCCGTTTTTATGCAAAATAACCTGAAATGTAAATTTTTTGTCCATGTTTTCTGTCCCATTTAAAACTAAATCTGTCCATTGTACAACATACATTTCAGAATTACTAGCAATATAGACTTTTGTATCGTTACTACTCGACGGGTTAAAGTTAGCCATAAGTGGTGCTACATAGTGAACAATATGAATAAAAGAGTGAAAACTTGGACCAATATTCAAAAAGCCTCCTGTTGTTATGACAACCTTATCTACTAAATTACCATAGAAGGGAAACGAAAAATTCAATCTTAAAGAATATGCTTTTTGATAGGAAATAGAAAGTTTTGAATGTTCTATTATTTTTAACATATACGCATCAACAATGCTTTTATTAGAGATATCAATAAAATAACCTTCACCATGCTTATAGTATGTAGATTTATAGTATAAATGATTGTCTTCTTGTACTGAATCTACATTTTTATTTTTATTCAAATTTTTATCATAATATGCACTGATATTATCAATTTTTTTACCACTTTCATTGATAATCGATACTGTATCATGCTTAATTCTATCAACTATTTTTTTAGCGTCAGATATAATATCACGTCGGAACCTTTTGTCATGAAATTCAAAAGATGATTCAATGTTTTCGGTATCATCTAATTCATATAAACCGGTAACATGATTGAAACATCCAACAACGAAAACTTGTAGGAAAATATATTGAACAATCATAATCAAATTTTACTGTTGCAACGTTGTATATATATATATACTGTATATGAAACTTTTTTCTATTCTAAAAACAAAACAAAAAAAGTTATTAAAAATGTAAACAAAAAACAGGATTCTAAGTAAGATAAATAAAAACAACTTCTTCACAACTTTAAACATAAAAGATACCAACATATTAAATTAGAATTCAAAATAAACTTTCTTAATTCAAAGAAATTTATCTATTTCACAGAAAACAGTTCTTTTTTATATTGATCTCTTAAAATTTAACTTTGACGTACAGTGTGGTTTACTAGCTTGAGTCTTTTTTGTATCTATCTTTAAAAAACCCACTAAATAATATATATATATATATATATACACATTATGTAACATAATGTATCACATAAACATGACACCAGCAATTAATGAAAAAATTTCATCAACCTTAGACAAAAATAAAAAAATTCTCAAATTTCACACATTCATTTTGATGTAATATTATATTTAGAGAATTTAGACCTGTGAGTGCAAACATGAAACCCTTACCACAACAGGATGACACATTGGAAGATCTATATAGTTTAAAACATTCTATTTTTTTGTACTTCTTAACTTCTTGACATTTGATTTATTTTAAGTTTAGGCTTTGGTAAATACCTAGATTAAATTGAAACTTGTTAAAAACATGGCATTCCATTTCAATAACTTTCCTAAATTAAAAAAAAAATTTATTATATACATTGGTATAAAATTGAACATACATGTGCTGATAAATTTAATAATTAAAATTTAAGTAATTAAATATTACTCTAGCATACAACAACACTGTTGTTATAACTCTAACTTTTGTATTAATACCGTTCTCTTTTGAATGCTTCTTTTTAAAATTAAAAACAAATATATTTGTGTACTCTATGTTTGAGTATCAGAAAATGAAGATTATTAGTCTACCTAGTCCACCTTTTGTATATGAACAATTCGCATTTTATAAAAATCGTTTCTTTCATAAAAATCGTTTTTAATACTTAGTTGAAAAGTTTATGCTAGACCAAGTTGTTAGTTTAATTATTTGCAAAGACTATAAACCTGAGTATAACCATAGAATAATTTTGTTTCTAAATTTTTCCAACCAACATAAGAATAATCTTGAATCTTGTCAATCAAACTCAATTAACCTAATAACTACTGACTAATTATATAGAACATTAATAATAATTTAACATCACTCAAATATACTTTGATTTGCCTACCTATATGTAATCATATAGTTGTTAAAAATGAATACAGTGTATAGGTATAAAATATAATCTCAACTATATGTTAAATAAAAACACTATTTAGGTACCTACCCGATGTTGGTGTTTTTTAAGTAAATCCGAAGAAACAATCTTCGAAAAATCAATTTCATGATCATTTTCATATATTTTTATTTGTTCTGAAAGCTTAATATATATTTAACGGTTTAGCATTATTTACAGATTGGATGAAGTAACTGATGATATTGTCTCAAGTTAAAAGACTTTATTGTATTTCTGATGATGCAGGGTGCTACCATGGTAACAACCACACTGAAACTATATAGGTTTTATCAAGGAAAGATATACAGATAAGATATACAAATGAACCAAGCTGTTCCAAAGACCAGTGTGACCTGGAATCTGCAGGAGCTAAAACAGCTATTAGAAGCATTGTGATGCTGGTAACAATCTTGCAAATGCTGATGACCTTTTCAATGCTCTCCATATGGTAATGGAAAAAAGAACGCAAAACTTGCAGTAGCTGAAATTTTTGAAGGAAGAAAAATAAAAAACAAACAACAAATTGCTATCATTCTATTGAGTTTACTGAAAGTCACATAACATTTCGCCACTTTTACCAAATTAAAAATAACGTGAAATAAAAAAAAGTGTGAGATACAGAAAATATGAAAGATCGATCAAACTTAAATTGATGAAACCATTTAGTCAGACGATTAAAAGCATTCTAAATTTATTTAGTATCCAACCATCTTCAATCAGAGAAGTGATTTTTTTTTAAAATAGACAATATTTTTTTAATCCTATCACCTATCTTACACAAGTGTATTTGAATCACCAGATCAACTACAAGAACATACGTTATCTGATAAGCATGTCATGAACAAACTTGTTTCATTAATGGATCTTGTGAAGAAAGGATATGTGGATTGAATGAAATTAAAAACTCAGCAACAGTCGCTAGGGATAAATAAAACAATTTATTAACAGAAGAAGATATAACAAGTTCTTATTATGTTAACACCTTAAATGAAATGGGATAGGCACTGCTTACAAGAAGTTTATTTTGTATTCATAGGAACAGAAAACAATTTTATGTAAATACTTTATTTAAGGAAAGATGTCTGGTAAAAAAAGGTAACAATAAACAATAGGGAATTTAATTTCACAGCTATTAATATTTATATATTTTATTTTCATTTATGATATGATAACATGTTTTCGTGGTTAATCTTTGCTAATAAATGAGGGTTGAATGACTGAATGATTGTTGTGTTTGATTTTTATTAATACCCAAAACAATAAGTATAAACTCCTCTAGTTCTGGAATCGTATATTCTAATGAATTTTTAAAATAAACATGATTTTTCTGTAATGTATTCCTTTTTAGTTCATATGCTTTTTTATGAAAGATTTACCACAAGAACAATATGTAGATCCAGGAGAAATAACAGAAGATTCCAATGTTGACGAAATTGAAGACAAAGATGACCCAACCATCTTCAATCAAGAACTTTGAAATCTACCAGAAATTTGCAAAGGTGAAAAGAAAACGCATGGGTTGCAGTATTTTATGATAATCAAAGGTTCCCAGGTGACATTATGGGGGTGAGCTGAAACAAAATTTAAAAAAATAATATTAAATTTGCAAAATAATAGAGAGAGGAAGCAATTAAAAGAGGTCACGATAACAAAAACAAGGAATGGTTAGCAAATGAAATATTTTTGTTTACAAAGATGGGATACAAATAAATTGCATGGAGATCGTTTCAACTGGGATTTTTCGATGAACAACTAAAGAAGATGTATTTACATAACGAAATGAATGTTCTTTCTAAAATAGAACACAACACACCATTTAATAACAAGGTTGATTAAGGGTCTCAAAAAGATTATGAAAAAGCCATGCAGTTAATGAAAGATAGATAATTATACCTGTTATGCAGGTACAGTAATGATCTTTCTTGATCTTTTCAAATTGAAGTAAATAATAAACAAAACATACATCACGCTTAGATGTTTCAAAATCCAATCATGAAATTAACATATTTCATTTAGATATACTTTTCAAATTTTGCCTTATTACTTTATTCTGTGCTATCCTACTGCTATTGATATAAAATTCCTTTTAATAGCTAAAATATCTTTTTATTTTAGTTAAAAGGATTGGTGAACTACACATAATAGATGGCAGTTTTTGTTTTGGAGTTGCAATCTTTATAGAATTATCTTATGTTATTTTGCAGGTGGCAACAATTTTATTATCTTTCTACCTCCTTTTAGAAGTGAGGCTATTAAGAAATGATAAGACACCCCATGAATTTTCTTTTTGAATAATGAAGTATAAGATTAATACTAAAATTTGATAAAAAATTTAGACTCTTCAAGTGAGGCGTCAGCCATTATGGATGACTGAAAAATTTAAAAATTGTCAAATCTTGTGACTTTATATCCAAACATCGGGTAAAACCAACATTGCCCCATAAGTATTATATTATTTTGATAATACTATATCCAAATACTTTAAAAAAGCAAAAAATATTTATGGGACAGTGATAGAATCTTGCGTTTCAAAAAGTGACCCAATTTGCACAAGCCTGTGATTTTGAGCCATGACATTTAAAGACGCCATCAGCACGCCATATTTTTTTGTTATTTTGGTAAATACTCATGGTACATATAACAAAATTAAAAAGAAACTTATGGTAGTGTTGGCATAATGAAATAACTGCATCAACAGCATTTTTCTATTCAAGGCTTTAAATCAGTAATTTTTAATGGGCCCTACATCGGAAACGAATAAAAATTGGATCAATATATTTTACTCAAACAACATACACTATGAGGGGACCAACATACTAGAAAATCAATAAAATCTGAGATGGTCAATCCCAAAATTTGCTAAAACAGCCTGATTCTTACAGACAGTAGCTCTTGAAAGTTATGGTTCTGTTACCGGTAAAATTTTCAAGCTTGATACAGAAAATTTAAAAAAAGATATTTCAATTTAAAATTTGAAATTCATAAATTATGAAATTACACAAAAACAGTAACTGCAATATGGCATGTCACAGCAGATATTTATACAATCTTCACAAAACATTACACACCTTAAGTCTACATTTTTTAGTAGACTTAAAGTTACATCATTTAAGTTACATTAAGTGTCTAGATCAATTAATATAAAGAGAAGAAGTGTAAAATATTTAATTTAAGGTTTGATATTGAAAATATATTGAAGGTATACAGTAAATCAGCTTTTTATATTTCACAATAAATATCAGATTATTTAAGATATTTAACAATATATCTTACACAAGTTACACAATCTGAAATTGCAAGAAAACTAACAACACTTTTACAAAAACACCATTTACAGCCACAAACAAATTTTATTTTCATGACTCAATATTTATCAGATGTTGAGTTTAACAGTGTATCAATTTTAAAAATAATAATGTCTAAAATTATGATAGAGGTGTTATAGTGTTTGTTGTAAACCAAACTTATAGGTGTTTCTACTTTCTCTGTTAATATTCCTTAATAATTTTTAAAAAAAATTGCTTTAAAAGTGGTTGAAAATTATTACAATCAGTTATATAAATATCTTTTTTAAATATCTAGTAATTTTTTTAAACATTATTAATGATTTTGCATTAACAATTAGAATAGATATTGTAATATAATAATAGAGCAATAAATATACTCAAAGTTTAGGGCTACACCTCCATCTTTTTGTACCTTGACTGCAGTGTTAGTATAACATAATAATTATTAGTATGTAGGTGGTATAATTAATAAGGATGATAATATAATAATACTCGCTTTCCCGGTCTACGCCCAAAATTGGAAAAAAATATATTTTGGGTTTTTTGGTATCTCCCTATGTATTGAAACACTTGAAAAAATAAAAGTCATGAGATCTTCTATAACTTTGGCAAAAATTCACTCTGAAAATTTAGAAAAAAACACCAAAACTTTTTAACTTATCCGCTATTCAGGGGGTCATATACTAAAAGCATTTCTCAAATATATTAGATTTATAATCTACTTGACTTTGATCATCTTTTTGTTAGGAACTTATATAACTTGGTGTCAATTTAAGGAATTTTAACTGAAAACTATAAAGGAAGTGTATCACATCTATCATCAATTCCTGCTCAATTTTTGACATTTTGAACCAAATAAAACAATTATCAGTGTTGTATATCATGGATCAATCATCCAATTACAAAATTTTGGTATAAAAATTTCATCTTTGGACTCATCAATTTTGATTTAAAAGTTGAATCTGATTGATCACCCAAGTTATGTGTTCTGTGTTGTGTTCTTGGAAGGACACAACATGAACAAAATGCATTGGTAAACACATTTGTCCATGTACATTTTTATGCCTTAAATTAATTGGTTTTTTTAGTATAGTTTTGTGTACTAACTCGGATCATCCTTAATGATAATCATATATATATATTTAAGTTTTTTGCAAATAAAACAACCTATTATAATTTTTCACATTTTAAATAACCACAAGGGTCCTTACTTAATGTTATGACAAAAAAAAGAAATCCCAATTTTAATTTTAAATTTAATCGACAAATTTAACTAACAGTGACACAAACCAAAGTTAAAAGCAATATACTAGCGACACCAGTCCAACTGTAAATTAAATGGCAAAGAAAATTGACGAACAATAGGGAGAATGTTATGAGTATAAAAAGATTTTTCTTGCTTCAAATTTTATTGTTCATTGCTTCAAATTTTATCATGTATTGCTTCAAATTTTATCAATCATTGCTTCAAATTTTATAATTCATTGTTTCGAATTTTATCATTCATGGCTTCAAATTTTATCATTCATGGCTTCAAATTTTATCATTCATGGCTTCAAATATTATAATTCATTGCTTCAAATATTATCATTCATGGCTTCAAATTTTATCATTTATTGCTTCAAATTTTATCATTTATGGCAGCTAAAATCTAGATTTTGTTGTTATTTATAGTGTATTTATTGAACTATCAAAACTGCACATAAATCACATTACCATTGGATATTTCTTTACTACTTCCATCTAGATCAATAATTCTTCTTCAATCTGAGATCTATTGTAACAAAAATTATTCTTACAACATTGTACTGCAGAATTCAACTGCTATCGTTGACAATCTTTGCATATGCTAGGTTTTTTCACCACTCTTCCAGATGACATAGTTCCAGACCATATAAGCAGGAGTCGAAATAAAAGCCCAAAAAAAGTTTTCTTCAGGGCATTGAAAAATCCTTCTGTGAATAAAAATTAAAGTATATAAACAAATATGACTTGATAACTAAACAAAATGTTATTTGATGCATTGAATTCTTTTCTTTTGAATTCAAGACAAATAAATAATAAAAAATAAAAGCATTTATATGACCATGTGCAGAGGTCAACAATAGAACGAAAAAATTTACCTTTTAAATGAAAAATAATTAATTAAAATTATTTTTACACATGCAAATAATTTTATAATAAGTAAAGTAAACAAGAAGTATCATTGTGATGTTTTCCAAAGGATCAAATCAAATTATACATAATTATATCATTCATTATATAAACATAAATATTTATTTCTATGATGCATCTTCATTTGATTGTCTAGACATGCTAATTTACAATAGAACACTTTTGAAAATTTATTTATTTTTATTTATTTCATCTATTAACAATTTATTATTTTAATCTTTTCAGAACTTTAAAAAAATATTTTCATATATAAAATTAAATTTTTTTTCTTTGAAAATATTATAAAGATATATAATATGGTTTTTCTTATTTATTTGCCTTTTACACATCTTTACATAAAATGCTTTTTCTTTTGAAACTAACAATTATTACTGCTCTTTTTTAGACATATTAAGACATTTTATTTGTATATTTTTGTTTATTGGTTTCTTAATCATAAACATCACAAAAGTAACACTTTAAACTTAAGTTTTTTATTACAGTAAAATGAACAAACAAAAGATTTTGAAAGAAAAAAAATAAGTATTTATTCTTTTTGCAAGCTATATAAAACAGGTATATAAATACTATAGGTATACACCACTCTTGGGCTACATTTATTTACTACTACTACTACCTATACTGTACTATAATTTGAAAGGTTTCTTTTCTTTAATAAACGCCAAAGAAAACAGTATGAAAATAAGTCAGCAGAATGGAGTGTCACAGTACATAATGGATAGCTACAAATGTAAAATGGGGACGGGGAAACCTTGTAAAAAGTCACTTACTCTCAAATCACCATCCAAGTTATCGAGCAAAAACATATGGCCCAATAATAATAGTCTCAATCAAAAATGCAATATTGACAAAAAGAAAAGAATCATAATGTACACAAACTTAATATAAATTAAATTAGGGCTATATAAAGAACATCTTTATCTTATATCTTTATACATCCATAACAAAGAGTACATATCACTCATCTGAAAATTACCTCACTCCAACAGGAAAATAAATGCACTATGAAAAACCCGGGTTCGGTAGTCGAAACGGGAAAGCGGAGAACGCAAAACGTTACGCAAAAAAAATGCCGGCAAGTAGTTCATATAGCAAGAGCACATGAAAATTTCAAAAGTAAACATTAAAATCACATAAAATACTCTAATCCTAACCCTAGCCCTAACCCTGACTTCGACCCCAAGCCCTAACCCTAATTATGAAGACATATTACCAAAAAATCCTTATATGAGTTATTCATACCTTGCTATATGAATTACTTATCTGCCGGGCATACGTGAAATATAAGAAGGACTATACATAGTCTAGTGAAACAGCTAAAGAAAAAATTCTATACATGATTTCACAGTCTAGGCAAATTAGATTTGCCTTCGCC
This sequence comes from Aglantha digitale, assembly GCA_031471615.1. Lineage (NCBI taxonomy): Eukaryota > Metazoa > Cnidaria > Hydrozoa > Trachymedusae > Rhopalonematidae > Aglantha > Aglantha digitale. Next base: position 2,845 of record JAUELD010055864.1, on the reverse strand, counting down.
GAAATTGGGAAGTAAACAAACAGAAATTAGGGCGTATGTGGAAGTTTTTATTATTATTAAATTTCTGGACATTCATTGCTTTTATGCATTTAAAAACTACTGATTAGTATCTATATATTTCGAACCTTTGTAATAAAAACTCATTTTTGAAGTGTTCCCTACTCATTGCGAACTCATTATCATCGAAAGTTTACCTCCCACTTTTTTCTACGGTTTCCTGCTCGGAAATCCTTTGATGTTGATTAAAAGCCGAGACTGTGATTTCATGTATTAGATTTAAAATATTTCTTGTTTTATCTTCCAAAAATCTTCTTTAAATTAAGCAGTTATGCCATCAATTTATGTATAAAAAATACTGATCAAGATTATCTTAATAATATCTTAGTTTTCAACGGACCCACGATCCTCAGTCTGCAATATACAACATTTCTTTTGTAATATCGGAATATTGGCAAGTAGTTCATATAGCAAGATCACATAAAAATTTCAACCTTAAAAATAAAAGTAAACATTAAAATCACATAAAATACTCTAATCCTAACCCTAGCCCTAACCCTGACCCTGACCCCAATATTTCTGGAAAAACAATGCTAACTTACTTACGATGAAAAATAAAATGTTTCCGACCGCGAACCTCGGTTAAGTCTCACGAAGATAAGACACAAATTCTTTAAATCAAACCCGGCATCTAATTCCAATTTTCGGAATTATCATCGTAAAAATACTGACGCCTCTGAGAAAATTACAGCATTTGTAGTTGTTAGGTATGTTTTGTGCGTTTTTGACAAGGCTTCCTAAAGTCCTAATGAACTCACCATAAAGTCTTTGTCACAAGGTTTTGGTATATTAAAATGCTGCCAACTGTGCTACTGCAGTGTTTATATTTACGCTTCGTAGACATGCACTAAGTTGGTGACAATAGTTCATTTAGTTTTCTTCAAAGAGAAAATAATATAAAAATATTTTATGTTTAAAATAACTACAAAATAACAAAAAATTCATAAAAACATTTATTGAGAAAATAATATTTTAGTAATGGTAAAATCGTATAAAATTTATAATAAACCGCGACTTAACCAATTCGAAAATAACATTTTGAGGAGATTTGATCAAGTGTTAATAAACACGGGATATATTATAGAAGTGAAGCAATGTGTATATAAAAAAAAGCATACGTAGCAGACTATTAACTACTAAACGTAAATCGTTAGTAAAAAATACAATGCAGTAGCATCTTTAAAAACCGTATGAATGACGTCAATTGCTAGCCTTGTTCCGGCAAACAAAGTTTTTTTATTCATCCTTCGTATATTAGCTCTATCTTCGATATCGAGCACTTTTCTTTGAAGAAGTTTCAACTCAAAAAAAAAATATATATATATATATTCTATTATATACATTAACCGCTTGGTCAAAGTTTCTAATATATTCGGATTCTTCCATTTATAATACAGCGGGGTCTATATTTGCGCTTCATCCACTACTCATCAGACTGTCGAAGGATAACAGTGAAATTGCAAGGTTCAAGTTACCATTGTGCCACTACGACCACAGATTTTTTTATATGACTTGAAACAAATGTTCACACAAAATATCCCATTGGTCGATAGCTGTAACAAATAAAGCTTAAGGTAACTTGTAGTGCTTTTTAGGCAGGGATATTAAGTCTTGTCTCACAAAATTTATTTAGTTTTTCCAAGAACAAGTTAAAAAGTATTGAAATAAAATCTCTCATTGACTTGCATGGTCGGAATGCAATTTTGCTCAACATCGCCGTAGAAAAGTAAACCCAGCTTCCCAAAAACTTGGATAAAAGATATTTCAAAGTGTGGCTTGCACAGGAGTAATCGAGTCTGAACTTCTTCAAACAGAACAAGAACCGGTTGATTTTTTGAAAGTTATCAGAGATCAACTAAAAAAATCAACTTCAACATCAACATCAAAGTAAAATAAATCTTTGTTCCTGGGTTCAAGCGAACGTTCTTGGGTTGAAGCGTACGCGTTTATAATCATATGAAATTCCAGGAGTCTAGTGTCATATTCCTGCTATAAACGCTTATCTTTTCAGACTCATGTTTATGGTGAGGGCTTTCATCTTATTAATTATGATAATAAGCTAGATCAATCGAATGAACAAGTTTTAAGACTGTATTTTAAAGTTTAATGCACCACTTTAATTAAAACATTTTACTTGATTTTTCTGGGAATTGCTGCTGAGTGCATCTCTAAACGAAATACTTATGTCTATACCGACCAAAAAGTTATCCCATATTACTTCGTATGTTATTGTGTTCAGAGGAAACAATAGTGAATTGTTTTCTGCGGTAGAAACCCTTTAATGGTTTAAAATATATTTTTGTTTGGAGTTCCACGACTATCAGTTTTACGTCCCTACATTTTATCATTTCCATTAATGACTTGATTTTTTTGATCAAATATTCATCCCTATATAACAGTAAGTTGCCACTGTATATGTGCCCACTCATTTTGCAGGTGACAGTAAGTTGCTATTGTATATGTGCCACATTCATTTTGCAGGTGACAGTAAGTTGCTACTGCATGTAAAGTTTCTCAAAATAACCCGTTTCAAAAGGTGCTTACATTACACTGTACATGTGGCACATTTATTTTGCAGATGACAGTAAATTGCTACTGTATATGTGCCACATTCATTTTGCAGGTGACAGTAAGTTGCTACTGCATGTAAAGTTTCTCAAAATAACCCGTTTCAAAAGGTGCTTACATTACACTGTACATGTGGCACATTTATTTTGCAGATGACAGTAAATTGCTACTGTATATGTGCCACATTCATTTTGCAGGTGACAGTAAATTGCTATTGTAT
>JAUELD010055643.1:2688-24902 GCA_031471615.1 Aglantha digitale | reverse complement strand
TCCGAATTTTATTTATTACCGCTTCAATATTAGTATATTTTTGTAATTTGAATCCGACGCTATTCTGCAGTTTTACCCATCTGTCCACTCACCATTATATAGTTTTTGAAATAACTAGAATGTCCAAAAAAATTTACCAAAAAAATTTTGTATTCGCTCTGTTGTCATAAAAACGATAGCAACTAAATAAAAAAATTTTTGCTTTTGTATCTATAGTAGCTACCAGCTACATCGCTATAACAACAGATGAAAAATTATACCTGTAATTCTAAATACCTGATAATTCAAGAAGTATTAAGTCATAATTGAATAAGAAAAAAAATAAAAAATTGAAAAACCAAATAACTAATATGAAAACAAAACAATCCATCCTTTCTAAAGTCTTATTATAATTCACAAATAAACTTGCCTATAAAAACTTATATAAAATCTTTCGAATTGTGTAATAAAGTCAATTGGTGATATTACAATTCATTTTTTGTTTCTCTTTACTGAAATATCTAAAAAATTTAATTCCGGTTTTCTAAAAAATCTACATCTAAATCTTTTTTTTTGACTTACACTCTAAGTATTGATATATTTTCACAATAAGAATTACTACCCAATGCCTTATATTGATATATTTTTATGTATTCTTTTTAGACATTTATGGTGGTTGCTAATAAATTGGGAAAACAAGTCGTTTTTCGTTTTTGTAAAGAAAAATCGCTGTTTTTGTTTGGTCCAGCAAGTTTCATTCGTAGATTCAATATATATATTTTTACTCATCAGTATCCTTTTCATGCTATTTTTGTTACTGACTAAATTTGGAAACCTTTAATATCAGTTAACCATTTGGTACAGTTGGCATTACTTGTTTTTTAAAAGAAATGTTTAAAGGTTATACAAGTTGGTAAAGTAATTTTAACAATAACTTATATTTTCAACTTTAGTTTATAGAAAAATAAATCATTCATGAATTTTTTAAGTAAATCTTTTCCTTTCATAGAGGAAGGTATAAGGGACTGTCAATCGAATCTTAAATTTCTTAACACTTTACTAAACAGATATTTTGAAATAGGGATTTTATTGACAATTGTAACCAACTGTGTGTTTATGGCGCTAAGTGATCCACCAGCCGAAGCAGAGTAAGTTTTTTTATATGATTTACAATGATTTTTTAAACTTTCTCCGTTTTGATCACTTCTATTTGTTCTATTTTTAGATTTATTTTTGCTGCCATATATACTTTTGAAATGGTTATAAAGATACTAGCTAAAGGTTTTATACTACATAAATATTCTTATTTGAGAAATGCATGGAATTGGCTTGATTTCCTGGTTGTTATACTAGGGTAAGATAAAAATCATGTAGTTATCGTGGAATAGCTGTATATCTTTGGTTTTAAAAATATAAATACTTCATTCACAGTATTACTTGTTTACTCTTTTATATCAAAAAGCTTTAAAGATTTCTCTCATTTGATGTTTATCATATCTTCCATCTTAGACTATATTCTTGGGAAACAAGTTTTTTAAGTTTTGCTGATTATGACTTAGCGGTTGTATTATTCCAGTTTTTAAAAATATCCACATAAATACAGAAAAAGGAATTGAAGCATTGAGTATTCTTTGTCACAAGGTCTGTGTCATGTATCCGTATATGACCATATTAGTATTCTTTGTTTAGGTATATTACCATGTCTCCACACATCAATAATTTGAGTGGAATAAGAACGTTTCGTGTACTGCGAGCTTTAAAAACCATATCCACTGTCAAAGGTAAACATGCTTAAGTACAAATCTTCAATATGTAACAAAATCCAATACATATAAAGGGATCCTTGATTGTTTTTGTTTATAATTAGCTTCTGTAAAAAGCTAAAATTTCAAAACTACACTTTTAACTTGAATATAAATATATCTCAAGATTAAATAAAAGCAAATTGGTTTGTGCATGAACTAATTTACGTTATTGCACGTCAAAATAGCTATTATAACAAATATACTCAATTCTAAGAAGAAATTCCTAAATTTATAGACTCTTGCAACAAGTAAGCAGTAAGTAAGCAACCCTCGATTCTGATTGATTATAAAGTTTCCTCGAGTCAAGAATAAATTCTTCTCAATCGTCAAATAGTTTAACATATAACATATAACATGGATGTCACAAAAAAAAAATTATGATATTTAAATTTTATATTTCTATAAAAATGATTGTCATTTTTGTCTTGATTACTTTTTTTAAGGTTTAAAAGCAATGGTTAATACATTAATGAAGTCCATGAAAATGATGACTGATGTTCTAATATTAACGCTGTTTTTCATATCAATATTTGCCTTGATTGGTTTACAGCTATTCCCTGGTAAATTAAGACAACGTTGTGTTCTGAAAAATGGTAACAAAACTTTCGAAAAATCATGGTATACTAATAAAGATAATTTTTTGTATTTCGAAAAAGAAGAAGTTATTTGTGGAAATGAAACAACGTCATGGTAAATATAAGTGTCTTTTTTAAATGAAAAACAGATTTATGTAGAACCAAAATAAATAAGTGATGTGTTCAAATAATGTCTGTTGAAAATTCAAATACTGTTACCTGTTAATTAAGATCTATTTCTGTTATTTATTTTCATGTCTTTTTGACAAACCCTCTTTAAACTATTTTTCTGCCTTTTTTAACACTTTTTTTTTCTATTTTACGAATTGTGACAGAAATATCATAAGTGCATGACTACATGCTTTAAAGTAGTGTAAAATTTAAATCAACCAACAATATAAGTTTTGTCTTTAATTAATTCATAAAATCTTATTAAGTGTTATACTAAAACAAAAATCTCCCCACACTTTGGAATCCGTTTAAGGGTAGTCACTTTTAGCCTGCTCTTCCTATATGTAAAAGTAAAGTAATTAAAGTTTAACAAAGATCATAAAATAGATTTAAATTAACTTTAAACATTGTGTGGGACTGGAGAGGACCAGTGCTAAGCTGAATGCCCTAAGCATACAATAAGACATAAACATGTTTTATAGCTCCTCTATGCATTTGCGTGAATATGTAAAAGATGCAAAATAAACTCCTAATATGACACACACTGCAACAACAATACTAAAAAAGAGTGACCACTGCAGTACTGTAACATTGAACCAATAACTTGACTGGGAGATAAACCAGCTAAGTTTGAACCTCTTTCTCAAGGGACTGCGAGAGAACACCGCTCGTTTCTGAAATGTAATTCTTTTTGCATAGTTGAATAGGCTAAATGAAGCAAGCCTTTTTGGATGTTACAGTTATTGATCCAATCCCCCCCCCCCCCCAAAAAAAAAGAATGAAAAATAATATACCTGTTCTGGAAACTTAACCTTTTGTTTTCAGCTACAGATTTTGAATGCCATGTAAGAACAAATTTAAACACTTGTGTTTGGCTATAAATCATTCAGACAGTCAATAAGCTATATGTTTACTTTACAAAATTGTTACTAGTCCTGCTTTTTGCGTTGAATACATTCGGTGGTAAAAGTTTATTTTGGTGTCTACATTAAAAAAATGATTCCTTTTTTAATATATTTATATAGAAATATAAGAATACAATGTTTACTCTATTAGGAAATGTGACGCTGGTTATATTTGCTTAGCTGATGCAGGTAATAACCCGATGCATGGTTATGTCAGTTATGATAATTTCCTAAGTGCCATGTTAACAAGCTTGCAAGTTTGCACTTTAGATTATTGGGAGAGTGTTTTTAACAGTGTAAGTACGTGTTATGGTTTGTAACACATAAACATTATGAATACCACAATGTAACAATTTGCTTGTATGTACCTTTTTTGCAGCCCACATTTATTATGCCAATAAAAAAGCATGTGGTATATAGCATTTACAAGGATTATAAACATGAATAATAAAGTGCACATGTATTCATGAGAATTTTTTAACGCTAACTTCTATCTAGTAAAACCGCAGAATGCTAATTTTAAAGATAACAAACATAAACTCTTAAGATACAAAAGCATGTAAGAATACGTAATGCACTATTCTCGTGTTAAAGACATTATGCTAAATTGATGATTCTTTCTTGGTTTTAATGAAAAAAGGCCCATAACACTTCAACTAAGCTTTCTATAAAATTTCTAGTCATACAGCTCTCTAGTAATAAGATGGTTTGAAGGTTACTTATGAAAATAGCATCTTTCCAAACTTGCATAATGGAGGCTTTTACCCGAAAATGGCATATTATAAATGGCATTTAAACAGTTTGTGTAGCTAAATTTCATCACAATGTGTTCAAGACTAATAATTTGGTACAATAAATTTCATTTAGGTCCTTTCAGCTATGGGAGAGCCATATATGATTTATTTTTTACTGGCAGTATTCCTGGGACCATTTTACCTTTTAAATCTGGTACTTGCAGTTGTTAGTGCTTCATATGAAGCAGAAGTTAACGGGAATCCAGATGAAGTAAATCTTTTTCTATGTTTAGTTTCAGGGTCTTATAAAAAAAAAAATGAACAGAATATTTTATCAAAACAAACTTACTTTATACCTTTTGATAATAATAAGTTAAGCTAAGCTTGATTAATTTGAGAATTGTATTTTTTTTAAGGAAGTGGAACGGGAGAACATGGCTAAAATACGGAGAAGTGCTTCCGCATATTCTTTTGACGGTGAATATTGTGTTGAATACTTAACTGGTCCATCTCCAGTAGAAGAAATTGACGGTGAAAAAAGATACACTATACCTATTGAAGGTTCAAAAAAGAAAAAAAACAAAGATGTTGATGATGATTTACAGCTACCACCAAAATTAGGAGACAATCCTACCATGAAGATTCGAGTGCAATACTTTTTTTTTGTATTTGTATCAAGTTCTGCATTTGAAGGCTTCATTACATTCTGTATAATGCTAAACACATGTTTAATGGCATCGGAACATTACAAAATGCCAAAAAAATTGGAAGATGCACTAAATGTTTTTAATTATGTAAGACATAAAATTTCATATTATATTTCGCCTTTTTATCTATATTACTTTTCTCGACAACATATTTTATAACTACATTTGCATAGAAACACAATATTTTTTTTCCAGATATTTACAGCGACCTTTTGTATTGAAATGGGATTTAAAATACTAGCCTTTACTCCAAAAGGTTATATACGAAATAGATGGAATGTCTTTGATGGTTTGCTGGTGATTGTGAGCATTATTGATATAGTGTTATCCAACGCTGATGTTGTAAAGGGAAATCAACTAGCTGTGTTAAAAGTGTTTCGCTTAGTAAGAATTTTTTCCTTTGCCTACTATGATATTTGAAATTAATTTATTTATTAATTTGTTTGCTGAGATAATATTCATATTAATAGTAATAGTTTTTTTTGTTTTATAGATGCGGGTATTAAAATTAGCACAGTCTTGGAAAACAATGGGTCAATTACTGAGCACAATAGCAAGTAGCATGGGTGCTCTTGGGAACGTCACAGTTATTCTAGGTCTAATCATTTATATTTTTTCTGTTGTCGGCATGCAGCTGTTCGGGAAATATTACAATAAAGCCGAATTGGAAGCAGCTGGTGAAGATTATCCTAGATACAATTTTGAAAATTTTGGGAATTCATTCATGATGATATTTCGTATACTATGTGGCAAATGGATAGAACCACAATGGGATTTACTAAATAGAACAAATCCGGCGTCTATACTGTTTATTTTTTTTGTTTTTGTTATTGGTAGATGGGTGGTAAGTGTATACTTTTGTTTGTTATTAATATCGACGTTTTTTGTTCTGTAGTACTACCGTCAATAATTCCAAGATAAGTTTATCACTTAATAGGAATACAATGTTTTGGGTATTTTTAACTAATTAATGACAAATTTATCTTATCAAACTAAGGAGAGTAGTTTATTTAATTCCTTAAGAAAATATAATGGAAATGTAAAGCAAGATTTGAAACTACTCATTAAAAACGAGAAATTTTCTTAATTTATTTAATATAATTGCATATATATAAATAATATACATTTAAACCATATTGTTTCAGGTACTCAATTTGTTTTTGGCTTTATTACTAAGTTCATTTGGTGGCGATGCATTAAATGGCGGCGGAGATGATGATTCGGAAAAACCCAAAAAAAGCAGATTAAAACGTTTAATAGACTGGACTCGTAAAAAGAGAAACAAAAAATCAAAAACATGTATGGTCTCTGGACCACCCGAAGTACGTTTTCATCTGATTACAGACAAAGATCGTCAAAAACTAGATCTTCTGCCCTCTTCAAAGCTCTATTTTAATTGCTGGTAGAATAACGCTATGCGTATTATTGTATTTTTACCAGCTTAAAGGTTTTCAATTAATAATATTCAAATTTTTAGTCATTAGTAGAGGTTATTTACTATATAAATTATGTGTTATTATGTGTTATTATGTGCGTCTTTTCAAAACAATAATGGAAAAGGGTAGTTGATAACTGGTATCATTAAATTATAGGATCTGGAACTTTACACAGGTGAAATGATAGTGCTAGATAATAATGGAAATTCTCATAAGAATGGTGACAGTAAGAAATTATTTCTTAAAATTTAAAAAAAGATTTTTGCCACATATGTTTGAAAAGTTATTAAAAATGGTTCTATATTAAGTAAAATGTCTTTACATTTTTTTTACCTACAGTTGAGCAAAATGACAATTATTTAAAGCCAGAATTTCCTCGTCATGACTCGATACTATCGTCTTTACCGAACGGTATATCACTAACTAATGGAGATTTATCTAAAAGACGGATTTCGGGTTCAGTAGATATAGATATTGCGTTGTCTTTAAACAGCGATAATGCAGTTAGTAACAAAACAATGAGTATTCATCCACAATCGTCAGCATCTGTAAAAATTGAAATTCAACGTGAAAAGACTTATGTTGATGACTGCCTATGTACACTTTGTTACCAATGTTCTTGTTGTTACACCAGTTACTTAAATGCGCCGTTTAGACGGTCGTGGCATAATGCAAGATTTTACACCAAACAGTTAATTGAGCATAAATATTTTGAAGGCGTTATTTTGTTTCTTATAGCTTTTAGTAGCTTGACCTTAGTAAGTTTCAAAATATTTTTTTAAATATTTTACTTTACTATATTTATTAGAATATTTTTTCATCAGTTATTACTTTTATTAGTAATTTTTGTTGCTGATTCGTAGTCATATTTAAGATTTTTTGCTCTGTAATATAATACTTAATGTCTTCCAAGAACGTTTTATTTCTCGTATGGTTAAAAATAAAAGAGAATTTTTATTTTATAAATAATACATTGATTTGTTACTTTTACCTTTTTAATGCGCTAATATTAAAATATATGAAAAAATAAGAAATTTTCTCATTTGGAAGTTTGTAAAAAAAAATTCTTAGAAAATCTATTGAAATATGGCTTTAATAACCTAAGTTCAAACACTTGGCTTTCTCAAAAATTTAAGAACTGTGGTTCTTTTTAAATCAATTATTTTTATGCTTATTCATTTTATAGGTATTTGAAGACATTGACTTACCTAAGCGTCCTACTTTAGAAAAGTTTTTACAATATTGTAATTACTTCTTCGCTGTCATATTTACAGTGGAATTACTTATCAAGCTATTTGCACTTGGTTTCATGAAATACTTTACAAACTTTTGGAATTTACTTGATGTCTTCATTGTGTGTGTAAGTATATTTTTGATTTCTTAAAACAATATCAAAGCTTATTTGCGCGACTATAGAGTGTGACAGAATGTTTCATAAATTTAAATGAAGGAAAAAATAAATATTAGAAGTCGAGACGAGGCTAGTCGAAAATAGCCTAGTTTCGACCAATCTTTAGCAAAAATATTAGTGGTTTTAAAGACGAATGGACTTTAGATAGTCTAGTCAGAAAACAATTTCGAAGGCAATTTATATCATTGCATATATCAGAAAAATATTTTAATAATAAAAGCGATTTTATTATTTTCTTAACTAATTTAAATAATCCATGAAATCCAATAAATTTAACTAGCCATTGCAATTTTCAAGATGATTTTTTATTGCAGATTTCATTGTCTTCGCTCTTCGGTAAAGGTGCAAATTTAAAAGCGTTACGTTCCTTAAGGGGTTTGCGACCTCTGAGGGCGATATCAAGATTCGAAGGAATGAAAGTAAGTTATATATATTTCACTATTGTGAATGAACAGATATTTGCAGACAAGGCATGGCGTCATTTTTATTCCCCTTAATTTTTAAATTTAGTTGATATATAGCTGTTTGGAAATATGATACATTAAACTTTAAGTTAATTAAGTATTATTAGGAATTTGATAACTCTGTATTTTTCCAGGTGGTCGTCAACGCGTTGTTATACTCAATACCCTCAATTGCAAATGTATTGCTAGTGTGCGTAGTATTCTGGTTAATATTTAGCATTATGGGATATAATCTGTTTGGTGGACAGTTCTTTTATTGTGTGGATGGGAATTATACGAAACTACCTATTAGTGTGATTGACAACATGGCAATGTGTTTGAATGAAACGAACAAAGCTAAAAATTATTCATGGGTGAATAAAAATATCAACTTTGATAATTCGATTAACGGATTTTTAGCTTTGTTTCAAACGGTAATTTTCTTCTTTATATTGAATTCACCTTTTTTTTTTTAACCTTTTTGTATTTTTTTTTTAGTTTTTCAAGCACTCTTATGATGTCTAATGTATGGTAAAATATGTTAATACGATTTCAAACTAATTTTCATAAAGAGATCAACGGCTTTTTTTTTATCCATTTGTATATACTAGTTGTCATGGTTATATTATTGTTGTTTTTCTTATGGTCATGCTTTAAAACTACAGGCGACATTGGAAGGATGGTTTGAAGCTATGGCTGATGCTTATGACTCGAGAGGTGTAAGTATTGACATTGATAGCTTGCATAAAAACTTATTTCAAAAGAAGATCATTCAATATAGGGAAGACATACTGTTGTTGTTGTTGTTGTCATACTTAATGTTGTCGTCTTTCACTTTTGTTGACATTCCCCTCTTTTAAGTATCTTTTATCTATAAGTCCATAGCGTGACATTCATACTGTATATTTTGTTTTGTGTGTGTAATTCCAAGATTGTATATTGAATATTATTTTAGGTTAACATGCAACCTGGTGTTATGGTAAACTTTTGGAACCAGATATATTTTGTGGTGTTTATTATACTTGGTGCATTCTTTATTTTAAATTTATTCATCGGTGTCATCATTGATAATTTTAATCGGTTAAAACAACAGTACGAAGACGGCGTGGGAATATTTCTGACACCTGGCCAACGGAATTGGGTTAACACTTTGAAAGCTGCCTCGTTAAAAAAACCCTCAAGAAGACTAACAAGGCCTACGGTAATGCTATGTTGTTGAACAGTTAAATTGCACAATACCTAGTAGAAAATGTTTTACACGTTATATGTTTTACCCCCTGATTTACGTTTTCCTTTTTTCTGTTTCAGAGCAAATGGAGAGCAGCATTATTTGATTTTATACATACTAAATATTTCGAATTCTTTATCATGTCAGTTATTTTATTAAACATGCTCACTATGATGATCCAACATCATGGACAAAGTCAACAAGTATCACTTGCCTTAGAATATTTGAACTTTTTATTTACTGGCATATTCACGCTTGAAGCCATTATTAGATTAACTGCTATGAGATTGGAGTATTTCAAATATGGAATGAATGTATTTGATTTTGTTATTGTTGTCTTCTCGATTGCAGGTATGAAAGTTTTCTTTCTGTTTACAATTTCTCTTCATATTTGGTTTTCACTTATTGGCCCTATTTTTTGAGCTAAACTATTTTTTTTAAATTTCGTAATTTGCAGCGAATTGCGCGGTTATTGCACAATAAGCTCTCAATGTACAATTTAAATTGTTTTAGGCTATTTTTTATTATTGCAGCTACTTATTGTAGCATTCCTTAGAGGAAATTTTTTAGATCATTTTAAAATGTCCTTAGCTTTTGAAAAAGTTTTAAAAATTGCTGAAAACTGTCTCCACTATTTGATAAACTTATTTCTACAATATTTTTTTAGTGATAATAATGATTGAGTATGACGAAGAATTTTTCGTTTCACCTGGTTTATTTCGTGTTGTGCGAGTATTCAGATTAGGACGTTTATTAAGGTTTTTTGAAGGAGCTAAAGGTATCAGAAAACTCTTATTTACAATTGTAAAATCTGCACCAGCATTAAGCAATATTGGTACATTATTGTTTTTGATAACATTTATATACGCTATAATGGCTATGAATCTATTTGGAACATTGGCACATCAGGGTGCTATTAATAAAGTGACTAACTTCGAAACATTTGGCCGAAGTATGTGTTTACTGTTTCGTATATCAACAGCGGCCGGCTGGAATGGTGTACTAGATGCTGCTATGGTAGGACCTCCTTTATGCAATGTCAATGCTACCCCAAGTAGTAGTATAAGTGAAGGAAACTGCGGTAATAAATTCGTTGCAGTAATATTTTTTGTATCGTATATAATTTTAATTGTCCTGATTATTATAAACATGTATATAGCTGTTATACTGGAAAACTTTAACCAAGCTCAATCACAAGATGAAGCTGGCATTACTGAAGACGATTTAGAAGCTTATTATACAGTTTGGGAAGACTATGATCCCAAAGCCACCCAATTTATAAAATATTCCCAATTACCCGATTTTATTGACGCTTTAGACGGTCCATTAAGGGTACCGAAGCCTAATTATTGGTTTTTAGAACAAAGTGATATAGCGATAAAAGATCGACATAGGTGTCATTGTCTAGACGTAATGACCGCTTTGATTAAAAGAGCTTTGGGCGAAGATAACTGCAATGAAAACGAAGATATAAGAAGTGTCATGAAAAAAGTAGAAGATCGATATAAACAGATTTTTCCGCAACGAGCGAAAGAAATAACTAAAGAGACAACACGTGACCGTTTAAAAATCGAAAACTCGGCTGCCCGTCGTATTCAACGTATATTTCGGAGGCACATCCTGATGGATGAAATTAACCTTATAGCGAATTCAAGAACAATGAGTTTAAGAGCTCGAGAAAAAAATTTAAACAAAATTGAACAGCTAGTTACTGTTATGTGGAAAACTCAAAAAAATAATTTAATAGAGGAAGGGGATGACGAAAGTGAAGACAACGTCGATGAAAAACAAGACGTTGAAGAAAGAGAAGAAGAGGAAATGGATGAAGAAAAGAAAGAAGCTAACTAAGTGTTGTTCATTTTTGTTGGAAGTTGCCAAATCCAATAGGGCGGATGAAAATTTAAACAGAATTGATTTAAAGAAATGTCCGTAAGTAAAAACAAAAGCTCACGTAAAAACATTTAACATAAACCAGTCATTTAAAAAACGAGAACAAGTAGATAAATGTGTTAGTAATTCGATTAAAAAGAGTTTATGTAAATGACAGGATGTGACTTCATGTAAGAAAGATTCATGGAATAAATATCACCATATATATATGTACATATATATATATATATATATATATTTATAAAAACCTGTACGCAACTTCACAGATGTACTTGTAAAGTACAAAACTAGCTACTGAATGTATTCCTGAAATACAACAGTCTAACAACAGAATTTATGTACACATGTATTCTATGTTATTTTGTTTTCAAATGTTTTTATAATATCTATACCGTTGCTGTTTTGATGATTTTACAGATTTTGTTTCTTTGTAGTAGTGTCTTTTCTCATACTTGAAATTTGATTAAGACGGAGTTTTAATACCATAGAAATTGTCTTTACTAATTTTGTTTACTAAAAATTAGAAAGAGTTGTCAATTATATACTTAGTATAATAGATAACCCATTTGATTCTTTTTTATGATGACCAAGGAAAAATCAAGTTTCTTTTGAATGCCTCAAAAGAGGGAGGGTTTGTCATGTTGGTAACCTCTAATTAGTTACGCTATTCCTTTTTGATTGCATGTTTTATCAACTTTCCCTTAACGAAAGTAAATCTGTTTATCTATCTATATATATATATAAATTATTTTTAAAATATATTTACTATCAAATTGTAAAAACATAGATATTAAATACCAAAATAATAATCCCAATGTTTTGTTTACATCTTGAAGAGAAGAAACAAATCACGTTTAATCGCATCTAGCTTTATAAAAAAATGATCCAAAAAATAGAATGGGGACATATAAAAATCAGCGCACTTACATTATATCTTTTACCTAAATCAGGTTTAATGACATGGATATATATCATCATATATTTTGCCTGTCATAATTTAATTCATTCATTACTATGAATGAATAGCTGCAACGCACTTTTTCAATTACGAAGTCTAATAAAACTACTGATCTAAACTACAAGTATGGGTATTTTTTGAGGTATTAAAGCTAGCTACTGAGAGTAAACAGCAATCATTAAAGATGGCTAAATAATTAAATGTTTGTGTCCATGATACCCCATCTCAAAGGAATCATAGTGTAAACAAATACTCAGCAAGAAGTTCTAGTTGAAAAGAAAGAGTCGAATTTAGCGGGTCTGTGATTTGCATCTTGTTAATTGAAATTCATTTCCATCTCTCCTTTTGGTTTTATAAGAAAAAACGTTTTAAATGATTGGGGTTGTCGCTATAAGGTCTTAAGACCTCTAGATAAAATATCTCATCTAGCTAATTATTCCGATTATTCTTATAGTTATTAGTTTTATAGTTATTATTTGTTATATATACCTATTTGTTTTTCCCATCATTACCTACTTATATATGTGTGTAATATCATAAAGGTATAATAGAAGTTTAATACCTATTAATTAACTTTATTTAACAAATTAATCTATATCCATTAAAATTTACTATTTCAGCTTTGCTACATTATAATTATTTCTTCATTAGCTAGATCAAATAGAAACAAAAGTTACTTTGCTCAACCTTCAGTAGAACTAGAAATAATCACTTAAGTTTTGTATTTATTAGAAGTTTTATCCTTGCATAGACTGGAGGCCAAGCTGTCTGGTTGTAAAAAGTTGATTTTTTTTATATAAGGTTCAATTACAGAATTATAGAATTATGAAACAAACAAAAAAACATTTTTAGCATGAAAATAATTTCACAAGAATTTTAAGCGAAGCATGATAAGCCTAAACAATAACATTGTTTGATAAAATATCAACATAATTTTTAAGAGGTTTTCCTCTGATAAACTTAAAAATATTCCTTAGATAATGTTTAAAAATGAAAAGTTTTATTTCTTTACTCACTGATATTTTTTTCATTTTGCATCGGATAAATGTACCATCACTTCTATTACGTAAGTTGTTATTTCGTTTGCAACATTTTTTGTTAGCTGGCACTATTTAATTGGAGTAAGTACATAGCTAACAAGTAAAATCCATATCTTTACCTAGCAAATTTTTTTCTCATTTCGTTTTTACGGTTTCACGCAAGTATAAAATTAGTTACACATAGCTACACGTTTTAGTCCCTGATAGCATTAAAGTTAAAATAACAAAAGTACTTTCTTAACTCTTAAATAGTTTTCTCCTGGTGTGTTAGGTAAGTTAATATATACGCCAGGTTAACAGTAAAAAAATCTTAGTATTACTGCCAATTACAAAATAGAAGAATGTTAAAATATATAAGATGCAAATCTACCTCATAAGATTTGCAATTTTTAATTTTCAAGTATATGTTAACCATAGACTGTTTTTATAGATATCGGATTTTGATGGATGAATTAATTTCAGAATTATTTCTTTTTGTTTTGACTTAAAGAAAATATAATATACACGTGTATATTGGTATGGTACCAATAATACTCCAATCAAAACATACTCTAAAAATAAGATAAATAATTGACAAAAAAAAAGATTATAAAAGTTTTATAAAAATCTGCATTTGAATATATTAGCTCGGATCCTTATAATTAATAAATTTCGTTATACTGGAACAAACTAGCTACTTAAACTATAAAATAAATCTCTAAAAACATCTATGATATTTAAACGGAACAATAAAAATTTATACAGAAAGAAAGAAACTGAAGTTTGTTGATATTACTCGTTCATTTCTGTATTTTAATTTGAGTTTACATTTTTTTTTATTAGCTAAACAATAAAAAAAATTTTTTTTAAACAGTTATACACTTGTATTTCTGTTCATGTATTAGGTTCATTATCAATTGCACAGTTTTTATATCTCAGTGACAGTTGTCTCAAAGCAAGCAGGCACAATAAAAAATAGTTTTTTTTTGTATTATCAATCAAATATTTAAGTGCCATATATACCTGTATATTTTCATAGCTATATACCAACTGTGATTAACAATCATTAGCATCAATTCTCAATCGAGACACTAATTAGGAAAATAAACAAGTCTTAGTGCTATTGACTGGATGAAATGATAAAAACAGATTTATTCGTATATTTACCTTTTAGTTCTTTCACTTTTACTTATTTACACTAACAATACACATTTAATTATAAAATTACTTTAACAGTTTTTAAAAAAAATTTGTTTTGATGATTTTTTTAAATAGAAACAATTTTAGAAAATTACTCATGTTTTTCTGGTAAAAATGACTAGATTGGACTAGACTTTTAGCAGGTGATTTATTTTTAGGACTAAGGTTTCTTAAAGTGTAGATGTAAAAAAAATTCTGCTGGAAAGAAAAAAATCATATCTAATGTAAAATTAATATATTTTTGTTTGCTATATAAAGTATTATTAACCAATCTTACATTATTAATATTTATGGTAAATATATACAAATACAATAGTTTTACTTATAGTGCATTAGCAAAGTTATTTCAGTGTTTCATAGTAAACGTGCATGGATAAAATACATATTCAGAACTGTGATTTATAGCATTCAATATCAATGCTTTTAGACTTTCTGCTTCATCATTACTGCAGTAAAAAGTTATATTTCTCTTTCTATGAGTTGTGTATCAAAATCTTCATTAGTTTCTTCCATTTGCAGCCATTGATAGTACGAAATCCCTACCACAGCGATCCATAGATAGTAAGCGATGTTTAAACAATAACTGAACGTAACATAACCCATACTTACTCTTGATAACGAAAGATTAAACCATATCACGTACGAAATACTGTACAACACCATTGTAAAGCACCAACATATCCACGGCACCAAATATCCTTTTTTGTGTCTTATTCTGGTTTCAGGACAGAATGGAAGGAGAGTCAAAATGGTAGCACCTAGTCCAATGATGTTTATAGATAAAGAAAAATATATCCAAATTTGCATGGTATCAAATATTGAGTCGTTATATCCATTTTGGTTTATTAGTAATTTGTATTTACTCTTATCCACAAAAAGCTAAAAACAGTCACAAATAAAAAATCAATTAACTATGTTACTTGTAATTTTAATTATATAGTAGTGCTACATGCTACTCATTAAATCTGACAATTAACACAAATTTAGAAGAGTGATAAGTTTAATCTTAACTCGTTTATTGGGGCAAGCACTTGTTTTCAACACCAAGAGAAAGACAGTTATTTATGTTGAACATAGATAAAAACATTTATAAAACCATTTTATGTTGAAGATAGATTTAAACCATTCTCAAACCAAGAGAATAACAACATTAAAAATCAAGAGAATAAAAAAAATGTCTGCGCTTTGATGAGATCACGACTGCTTAGGTAAATGGAGATACATTGAACATTACATAAAATTAAATGGAGATAAGTGTGTCATATATCAATTTTTGTTTAATTAATTTAAATATGTAAAAAAAATAACAAACAGCAGATTCCAGCGATATTATTTACGATATAAGTCGTTGTCAAATGAATTTATACTTACTATATTTATGCAAAAATATGTTGATATACTTAAAAACAGTATCCCCAATGCTGCAAACAACATCACACCATCTCTTAAATTAATCCAACATAAGCAAGCTTTTTTAACCAATGGCATCTCTGAATTTTCGTAAGAACATCTAAAGCAATATTATTACAGTAAATTGATGTTCCTTTAAATTTAAAGCTGTCGCTAAACAGTAAACTTCGTTAAAACTCTCGCTAAACAGTAAACTTCGTTAAAACTCTCACTAAACAGTAAAGTTCGTTAAAGCTCTCGCTAAACAGTAAACTTTGTCAAAGCTCTCGCTAAACAGTAAAGTTCGTTAAAGCTCTCGCTAAACAGTAAACTTCGTTAAAACTCTCGCTAAACAGTAAACTTCGTTTAAGCTCTCGCTAAACTGTAAACTTCGTTAAAGCTCTCGCTAAACAGTAAACTTAGTTAAAAAACAAACTAACTTATATTAGTCTGATAATTCGTATAAAAAACTTTTTTTTGTACGTCTTTGCTTTCACGATCTAGCTAAAACGAATGATCTTTATGGACTGATCGGAATTATTATGAAATTCGAATAATACTAATAGGGATGGATAAATTTTGGTTTAATAAGATCTTTCCGATTTGATTTTGTTTTTTGAAATGATCATTTACTTTTACCAGTACCTTATTGGTATTAATTTTGAACGAATAACTGTAAAGCACTCTCTGTACTATCAAGACACGTTAACAGCATCAAACAGTGATTTTGACTGGATACAAGATATACATGTAGCTTATTTTGTACTGTAATACAAGCATAGCCAAGAAACAAAGTTATTCGCCATGAGGATATAAGAGATTCGGTTGACATCTTAATAATAAAGTTTCAATTGATAGTTAGATAAAAAGGGTTTTATTTCATCTGACAGTAAAAACTTCTACAAAAACTTGAAAAAAAATTCTACGAGATAACAGGTGAAAACAAAACAAATTGCATAAATGCTTACAAAATCTTTGCAATTTGATAGTGATTCTAGATATTCAACAAGATTTAAATTCTAAAAGCATTTTTTTTTTCTTTAATGGAAAATGTTTTCAATACTAAAACGTATTGGTTGAAATTTTATGATACCTCGTGACTTTTGTTTCGTCACAATCATTTATAAATAATTCAACAAAAAAAAAATTAATATATAGATTTTTAAAAAATATATATATGAATCGAAAGATACTGAAATAGTTATTGTTATAAATAAATTTATAGATGTTAGCGTCAACAAATTTCTGAGTTTAAAAAATCGAATAAGTTGAATAATTATAAATATGATTTATTAAAATTGACTGATAAATTAAACTGACAGATTAAACTGAGGGCCATTATTTGAGTCGGAGCTTAGCTCTAGATTTTATAACTTTTCCTGTTTATTTTGTAGCTTTCATTCAAAAAAACTTGGAAAACATTCAATTCTCAAATTATTATTACAGTAATCTGTTATAATCAAGGAAAATAAACAGAAAATAAATTAACAATTAAGTTTCCTACTTTCCAAATCTTTGTTTTTCATTTAAGATTACATAAATTAACACCTCTTCTGGTTTTCTTATTATTATTTCTAACCATAAAAATTTGTAAACAAATATTAATCCCCATTGACCGAAACTGATTTCATTAATTAAAATACAATCATAAAATTAGCTATTCAGTTTTTTGATTTGCTATTTGGCTAATATGTATGTTGTCGGTTCATAATAATTCATTCTTTATTTTATTTGAAATTCATCTTTGGATTCTTTTGATTCATCAAATAATATGAGAAGGAATAACATATGATAATTGCTTTTGTAACAAGGCTTGTCAAATAATGGCCAAATAATTGTCAAATAATTGATTTGATTCTCAAAGGTAATTAAATTCTATAACAGCAGTTAACACGCTAGCTTTAAAGATTATTTAATTTACAAACCAATATAATCACCTTGAATGTATTTTTGTGAGAATTTTTCCATAAAAGTAAAGAAAATCGAAAAAAAAGGAATGTTTAGTTTGGCAATAACTAAGGGAATTCTTAATAGCTTTTCAAATATCTTTCTTACTATGTCATTATGAATAACAAGAATAACATAACAAGAATAACATATTTGGGATCTATGTTTCATTAACTTTAAAATCAGCAGTAAAGTTTGGTCTGTTTCGAGGATTTAACGCTTACTGGAAGAAGTTTAACCAATGTTTTTAGAAGTATTTTTTGTAAAACAATTTTTGGGTTGCTTGCTACTTAATATATTTTTTCATACTGGAACAAGCTGCTTAAACCATAAGATAAAGCTTACGAAAAGTATCGGTTAGAGATCTCACTTTTATCATGACTAATAATTGTACAGATAATTTTGAAACGCCTAGCTTTTAAGCAATTAGTGAAATAAATAGAAACCATTTGTGAATAGAAAAAACATATACAAAGATGTGTTTCCTTCTTAATACTTCCATGGTAAAACCAAGTTACAGGTGCCACATATGACATTCGTATGTGTATATACTGTAACAGCTATAATTTTTATGTGACTCATTTCATCACGCGATTATATTAGTTTAGGAGGATATCTGAAATGGCTTGCTGCTATAATTGTATTGTCCCTTATAAAAGTACCAAATCTAAGCAGAACACACTTAATGACAGGCAGTATCATTGTGCCTTTTATTTTCAAAATGAATGGCTAAAAGGTCGATCGTAAGATCATTTTAAAAGATATTGCTTTGTGCCGGTAAATCCGTGCAGTCAAATAAGGAGTCGATTGGTTTCTGCCGTGCTTGTTCAAAGGTCGTCAAATATATTATAGGTCTAGGTATCAAATTCTACACAACTAAACTAAACTATCAGTTAATCAAAATTTTAGTTTAATTAAAACCGCAAGAACGAAATAAATATTCGAAAAAAGAAAAAGAAAAACATTATTACATTTATATTATTAAATAAACCTTTTTTTATATTTTTTTTTTATATATTTTATAAAATTTTAGTTTTCAAAATAATAATTAAAATTAAAGAACTGAAATTGGTTGGTTGGTTGAGAAAATTTTGTTTTTCTTAACATTTGTAAGGATTTGAAAGTTACTAAGCAGCTATAAGAAAAGTGTAATTTTTTTTTTACTCAAAAGTAGAAGTTGCAAGCTAAAAACATATTTCATACTCAACTACATTATGGAATATTTATATATTAAACAAACTTACTTTTACTTTATAATATCATTTCAATGAAGGAAGTTATTCAAGTAAAACCTTATTTATGCAATCAATTAAATAAAATAAGGAGCAACTAAGTTATTGAAAAATTTAATTTATAAGGTTTAATTGATAAATTGAAGTACTTAATTGACACAAAAACGAAGCCTTTCATTATACCAATAAGATAATTTGCCCGATATACTTTTTGTTTTTGAGTGAATTTTTTTTTGCTGGGTTGATGCTTCTTGCAAATACAGTTCTATTGAAGGACGTAGGTTGTTTTTTAGTGTTTTTTAATTTTAGTTACCGCTATCAACCTATCAAAATAAAAAATAGATAGAAAATATTTGTTCATGGGATTCCTCTCTAAGCTAAGCGGTACTTAATCGAATTTTCATGAACAGTTATCATTCTACACCAGGAATAAAAAATAAAACTTGAAATCTGAAATTTCAAGTGTTTTCGCCTTCACAAAAACAATTTAAATGAATATTTTTAAAATTTTATCGAAAATTCTACAAAAAGCCTGCGTGGGCTTCCTTGTTTACACCATAGGCTAAATCATCATATTTATGAAACTGTCTATAAGCATTTATTTTGACTCTTCCTTTATCGAAATATATTTAAAACTAAGCAATGATGATTTAAAGCTATGGATACTTCTTCTTTCAAATAAAGTATTTCGATTTAGAATAGATATATGAGAGAAAACACAAATGATTAATTTAACATTTATTACAGTTTTTGCAAGGCTAAAGCAATAACCTTTGTTCTCCTTACCACATTACATCAATATTCAATATAACATAGATCGTCAATCTCAACACAGCAGACTAGCAAATTTTATATATTATACTTTATTTGTTTCACTTGTTTATACGCATAGCAGGAAAAAGTGCGTAATGAATTTTAATTCATTGACACATTAGGTGTTTACTATCAAAAGTTATCAGTGTTTATATTTTATTAGTAGAGATAAATTAACAGAACTGCAGAGTAAGAGTTAGAGTAAGCAAAACAATTGCGCATGTCTATTTTGTACCTTAAACAGGTGGAATATTCTAAATTCAAACGTCACGATAGCGATGATTACAAATGGTAGCGTTCGGTAGAGAATAGATAAACAAATACTCTTAATCTTATTACGTGCGTTCTATAAAGTAATATTAAATGTTAAAATAATACTGCCAAATACAAGTGTTTTGTTTTAAAAACAATTATAGGCTAGATTAAAACTTAATATTATATATATGTTTGTTTTTTTACCGATCATGTGATGATATCATGAGAACACGAATAAATAATAAAAGCAACACGTTTAAAAGAAATATCACAAAGCGTGAATTATTTATATTCGTAGTAGGAATGGATACAACTTAAGGATTTCTTTTCTTTCAGGCAATTTTGGTATTTACTATAGTTCTTGTTTTCGAAAGATACTGCATTAATAACCCTTCTCATTTGAAAAGAGACTTAGTGTAGCTGTAGCTGCATTATTAGCGAGTATATACACAAGCCAAAATCAGCATATTATAACATGATTGAAAATTGATTTTAATATACTTGATATACTTGAAAATGTCCATAAAAATCCTACTGTTTGTGCACAGAGGCAAGAAATACATATGAACATTCAAGATAAATTTTAATTTGACGTTTGACAAGTTTTTGGTTCTCCGTTTAAATATAGTCACATATACTTATTTAGTGAAATTGGCATTTAATTATGTTTAAACTGTTGATTCGAGTTGATCTTATTTGATATCTAGTGCACCCCTATAATTAATTACAACAAGAAAAATTATTTGAAAATTTCCCAAAGTAGCTACATTCAGAAAAGGCCGACGTCATGAATTTTGAGAATCGCTTTTTGCATAATGAACCTTAATTGCACATTTTCTAATTTGATTAGGAATATAATAAACGTTTTGATAAATTATGTTTTTCATGTATCCAGCATGCTTTAATAATTTTCTGATTTATGATTTTGTTTTTATCTTTACTCGTAATTAATTATAGAACGTGTGACCATAAAAATAGTGGAATATAATGAAATTAATATGTCCAAGTGTAACAGTCTCGTATCCATTCTCCGTCGATCACAAAAAATTAGTTTTGTTAATGTATTTCATTTTTTTTAATAGAAACTGTCAAAGTACAAACTAGCTAATATTATATCAGACGATGAGACAAGCCTTTAGATACCACACACGATTGAAATAAAAGACAAAACAGTTTAACAAAACAAATGTTTACTTCGTGACAATGTCTAAAAGTCATTACTGAAAGCAAATATTTGTTTTTTTAAACGTGTGTGGTATGGAAAAGATTATTTTGAAACGCTGTTAGTTCTCTCAAAAACATTATAAGTATTTATGAAGTGTATTCTTACTTTTTATCAAAATGATATCATTATTAACACGTGCTCTTAAACTGCTTAGAAATGTTGTGAGTAAACAAGTTAATTAAATTAAACTATTATAAATTCTTTCAAACCTTATTAAGTAAATAGTGGCTACTGCCTTCCAGAACTATTTATTTGTTAGAACTCAGTCTATCCTGCCAATCAATGCGTTAAGCTATATACTTGCCATTAACAATTCTGGCATAGAATAGAATTTCATTTTAGAAACATATTTTGAGTGAAATAACAATCAAAATCTACTAGTTTTGGCAAAAATCTCATTTCATCCACGTATATATTTTGTATTGTAAATTAAATTAAGCAAACAAAACAATATTTTTAACAGTTCACTTTTCAAAACTATTATCCCAAGTGATACTTTAATTGTGTTTAGTGAAGTGATACAACGGAAGCTACAGTGTTAATACACATTTGTTGGTTTTCATAAACATACTGACCATAATAAAAACAAAAGGTCATCGTTTAAAGGCACATAGCGAAAAAAGGCCAGCTGTTTTCTTCTAGCTTGTTTAAAGTAAAATGAGTGGCTTTTTATGTTCACTTATACAAATCATACTTTTTCTCAAAACATTATAATAACGATGATGTAAATGTCCACATATTTATATATGTTATGTTGAAGTACCTTATACTGTTACTATGTCTTTTTGGTATCTTTTTGGTTTGGTATCTTTTTGGTTGTTATAGAGACAAAAATGCAAAAGTATTGTAAGTAAATTTTTTATAATAAAGAACACAGAAAGCAGAAAACTAG
>JAUELD010055532.1:14211-24920 GCA_031471615.1 Aglantha digitale | reverse complement strand
ATTAATATGATATTTATCCCTTACCTTTTTATTAATGTTTTTATTGGATTGGATTATTCACTTTCTAGCAAAAAAACTTACTTATGGTTAACTGTATCAAATGCTTTTTGTAAATCAATAAATACACCACAAGCAATTTTATTTTGATCTACAGTAGGGAATATCTTATATCTTCAGCTAGACTAGTAAGTGCATGGCTAATAGAAAAAACTGTGCAAAAAACAAAAATTAAAAAATTTTTTTTTAGAAATTTTGACATCCTGGTATGGATAAGCTTTTCCATACTGAATACTAAATTTTTACTTCACTTGCTAGATAACGCTAAGACTCGCTGAGGAAAATATTTTGTAAATAACCAACTTTCGTGCTAACATGATGCTAAATCGCTTCTTATTTAATTATTCAGTCCTTACTCTAAAAACACTGCTTATCAAATTTCATGGCAGCATAATAATAGTGTAGAATTTATATTTATTATATAGAAATTTTTGTCCATAATAAAAACATGTGGTGGGAGGCCAGGTTTATCATATTTGTAGCTAGATAAATTGTTATGGATATACACAAATATTATTTAGTCATTAGATTAAGTTGTTTATATTATAAATACTACAGTATGTAAGATAAAAAGAAAAGCGAGTGTATTTGCATAATTATGTAGATAGCATTATTTTTTCTAGGTTAAAAAATGTCAGAAATTAAAGCCTTGGAACATTCTTCATTAATGGTACCATATGAGTTTTTAAATAAAAGTTTTAGAAATGCTCAGAAAGTAATTGATAGAGAAGTATCGCATATCAATTCAAATAATAATAAAATAAAAGTTTTATCTTCCAAAAATAGTACTACCGTTGGAAACACAGAAAAAGAGCTTGACAGTGTTCTTTCTAAATTAAAAACATTGAAACGTAAAGCCGAAAGTGCAATTAGTGAGGAGCAAGATAGATTAAAGAAATGTCAAAATAGGTTGTCATACTTAAAAGAAGAAACTTCATCAAAGCAGAATGTTCTTATGAAGCACAATCGAGTTGAAAGATTATTAATTGATTATTTTTTAAGATCAGGATATTACGAAACAGCTATTTATATGACTAAAAATTCTAATATTCAAGAATGTATTGATCTTGAATTCTTTCTTATTGCGAGAGATATCGAGAATTCTTTGAAAAATAAAAATTTACAGTTATGTTTGCAATGGTGCAGGAACAACAAATCTAAATTGAAAAAGATTCAAAGTACTCTTGAGTTGAACCTTTTGATTCAAGAATTTGTAGAGTTAATTAAAAGTGGAAATAGAAAAGCAGCTGTTTTTTACGCTAGAAAGCATTTTTCCAATGAAGCCCTTGATAGTCTAACTGCTCCTGGAATTCAAAAGAATGTAATGGCTTTACTGGCATTCTCTCCGGATACCCAAATAAAACGTTACAAAGAAGTATTTGCTGAAAACCGTTGGAATGTTCTGGTTAAGCAATTTAGAAAAGAGATTTTTACATTATATCAATTAAAGTCACAGTCAATGTTGGAGATAATATTACAATGTGGGTTAGCAGCAATGAAAACACCTCATTGTTATCACAAAGAAGAAAAACACCAAGATTGTCCCGTTTGTAATCATTTATTTAACGAACTTGCAAAGCCTTTACCGTTTGCACATTCAAGTCAATCACAGCTATTATGTTCATTAAGTGGAGAACGAATGAACGAAAATAATTTACCATTGATGCTACCCAATGGAAATGTTTATGGAGAGATTGCATTAAATCAAATGTCGTCATCAAATGATAATAGCGTTACATGTCCCCGTACACAAGAGGAATTTGAGGCAAATGAGTTAAAAAAAATATTCATAATGTAGTGATCTAACACTTTGACTCTAATATAAAAGTTTATATATATATATATATATATTGAACTTTCTTTTGTTTATTTTTGTAGTTTCTTAAGTATTGGTGTTGTTTTAACTGTCAAAAAAGTTTCCAAAATATTTTTGCAATCAAATTAACCTTTTGGAACCTATGCAATTGCGTATGTTGTGTTGTTGTCTATATACTGTAGTTGTTATAAACAGATTTATACTGTGTGTGTATTTAATCAGACAAATATTTCATCAAAAACATTTCCGTTGATTTGTTTAACTTTCGAGTAAGAGATTTTTGTATGTTTTTAGGAAGTAGTAAGTTTTAGGGATAAGTTTATTAATAAGACTTATTTATCACTTAAACTTACCAATTTTAAAGGTGTATCTGTATTACTTCTATATTTTATATAATACTGTATGAAAATAACGCATTGTCTATACTACTCATCCATAATACTTTGTTATTATTTCATATTGTAGAGTTATAGACTTTATTTTTTTCTCCCGCCCTAAAAGTATCTGTGATATTTGATGCTATTTTATATGAGACAATATAAGGCAGAAATAGTTTTAAGGATGGTCATTCAGGTTTTTCTTATTAAATTACAAGCTTTTAGTTAGACCATTTCTTATTTATGTTCTTCGTAAAAATTTGATTATATACCATAATGTGTATGGAAACGAAAAGTTGGAGTTTTTTTAACTTAATTTGTTTTTATTTTATATTTTTATTGTAGGTTTCATATAAATTATTTTAATGTTTTCTTATGAAATATTGAGTTTTATTGTTTTGCAAAAGTTTATAAATATAGTTCTATGTTATTAAAATTTGTGTATATCATATCAGATCATACTCCTATTTTTTACTTTTTTTTAGATTAACCCCCTCTTATGAAGCCCCTAAAAGCTGTTTTGACAAATAAGCCCCCATTCAAAAAGTTTGAGAATAAGCAAAAAATCAACAATATGTGCACCAATAACTGAATCAAATAAGCCCCCACCCCTAAAATCTATTTTGATAAATAAGCCCCCAGGGGCTTAATTGATCATTTACAGTAATTGTATTTTATTTGTTTCTGGCAGGGTCTATTTTAGACATTGCATGTGGCTGCCCTAACAGAAAATTTTAGAAAGTTCTTTTGTCAATCTATGTTAAAGATTCCCAAGAATCTTGGTTTATAATTCTTTCAAGATGTTCCAAGAGCTTTTATTACTAAAGGTTATTTCAATAATCTTTACAAAGATAGTCAAAGATATTGTCAAAGGTTTTTTACCAGGGTGTCAGTTTCCCTTTGACTTGCCAGTTGTTTCTCATATTTCATTAAATTTGATACCAAGTCCAATTGAGTTTCTTTTTTATTATATATTGCATGTACACATGTGCCCTTTAAATTTAGGAAGTTTTATTCCAGTATTAGTGTTGAAAATTTCCAAGTTTTACAAAACCTATAGTGTTAGAAATTAAAAATTAAATGTATACACGTTTTTTTTTATTCACACTGTATATTCCTTTCATGCTTGTATGTATTCAGCTTTTTCACTATTTTAGAATAATTTGATATTTAGTCAACTAGAATGATTCATCTAAATATTTTGTAAATATGTCAGGTGTGATTCTTGGAAGCTGCAAGACATGTAAATATTTGCAGTCGAGTACACCTTTACGAGGTATGTTCAATAATTATAAAATAATAGTTTTTGGTTTTATTAAAAAATGAGATTTATAAATTCATTTTAATTTTTTTTATTTTTGACTATAAATCCAATGATAATGGTACAAATTTGAATTATTCATAAAATCTTGTTTAATCAACAGATTTCTATTTTAGGTTACCTTCAGAGATATCAATTTTTTAGTCAGCGTTTCTTCTTCAAAACATTAACATCAACAACTAAGACTAGAAAAAGCACTAATGCTGCGACAAAGGAAAAACCAGACTTTTTCAACACACTTGTACAAGATAAGCAGAATGTTTGGCATAATATTGAACATGATATAAATGATAGCTCCACATTTGAAATTGTCAAGCAACAATACTTGTTAAAACTTGAAGAACTAAAAAAAGAAGAACAAATAGATACCTTAGAAGCTGAACCTGTAAAAAAGAAGAAAAGGAAGAAAAAAGAGAAACCAAGAACAGCAAAATATTTCCGTGGCAATCAGTTAACATATCAAGGGGAACAAAACATTCTCGCAGAAATTGATATATATGTTTATTTGGGGGATGTAAGTTCAGTTTTGTTTGGAACTCTGACCACTAAGGAATGGTTAGTACATAAATTTGATAGAACTAAGGTTTACTTTAATAGATAAATGTTCATGTAGGTGTAGAAATCTAGCATGTTACTCCTCTTAGTAAAAATAATATATAAATACAAATTATCTATGCAGTCAAATTTGTCTTTTCCTATAAACTGGTTGACTGATGGTCTTGAAGTTCAGTGAATATAATAAAAATGAGAGCATTTGCAAGCAACTAGGGTATTTTAATTCTTATATTTCTGGAAAAAGTTTTAATTACAATTTCCTTAAGACTACTTCGTGGAATCATCCTTCATTACTATTGTATGCATAAGATGGACTATGATTTTGCTTAGAGATATTTGTACTTATTTTTTGTTTGTTTTTAGATTGCTAAAGCGTACAATTTATTTAATTATCACAGACGACATGGTCATAAATTTGGTCTAAGTGCATATAACAAACTCATTCATGCATGGGCTTCTGTGTGTGGATGGAAGAACTTGCAAATATTATATCAAAGTTTAAAGCAAGACAGCTTAGTGCCAAACTACCAAACATTTGCTGGTTTGTTAGAAGCTGTTGGCAATATGAATGACAAGAGTAAACTTATAAAAATAGTTGATGATATGGAATTTCAAGTATGGTTTTTTTTCCTAAAATATATAAAATTTGGGGCATAGATGTAACTCTAAAAAGGCTCTTTATATTCATGCTATAACTTCTGCCGCTCTATGGATACTACGATAATTGGGAGAGTATTTAAAATTAATTCTTGAAACATTTTTTTTTAGAATCTTGATGTGCACAAAATTTTGAATCATTCTATACTTAGTAAGCAACAAATAAAATCTATTGTTACTGCTCTTAGTATGATATATCCATCGTACATGGAGCATTATAATGAAGCTAAAAAAGATAATCTCAGACTAAAGAACTCAACACCTACTTTGGAAAAAGAAAATATAAGTCAACTGATTGAAAAACAAATGCAACTAGAAATAGATGGTAATAAATTGAGCTACATGTTATGGTTGTGTTTTATGTTTAGAAGTGCAAAAGCTGCTCCCTCCTACTGACACTTCCCATAACACACATTTGGACACACTTTTATGTATGCATACATTGTTCAAACACACGTCCGTTAGTAATGGAAAAGTGACATATGTTTTTGATTCCAAAAAACTTAGTTTTCCCAAAGTCAATGTTGCGTGC
This sequence comes from Aglantha digitale, assembly GCA_031471615.1. NCBI lineage: Eukaryota > Metazoa > Cnidaria > Hydrozoa > Trachymedusae > Rhopalonematidae > Aglantha > Aglantha digitale. The sequence continues at coordinate 19,605 of JAUELD010055532.1, read as the reverse complement.
ACTTCTAATAAAACAGTTTGTTTTATTATGAATATACAGTATATGTATAGTCTGTGAAAGTAAATGATAGTAATTTTGTAAATGTTGTTCTCTTTTTATTGAATTTTGAAAAATGACTATTTGTTCCTTTGTAGGGTATTTGAAGGTGAAATCAATAGATACTACGCATATAGATAATAAAAATGGTGGCAGACGAGCTGCTTTATACGAAAAAATTGTAAAAGAATGGAAAGCTAATTTTATCACAGAGCTTATAAAAGCAGGTCATGCGAAAAACAATCGGCGTAAGCTTAAAACATCTTTACTGTGATATTTTAGTGCTGAACAAGACATAAGAATTTTTGACTGACTTTTCTTTTTATAACATTATGAATCGTCATCATTATCGGTGTAAATCATATTATTATTTTTATGCACTTAAAATATTGATAAAATGGCTCTCACCATATTTCCGTGTTTTCTTTGGCAAAATAAGAATGCTTATATTATAACTTTTACATTGAATAAAATCCTAAATATTTTTCAAATTCCAAAATGACAGAAAAATTAAAGGTCAGTATACAAACCAAGCAAATGAGTTGATTAAAACCACAAACGAAATGAAGTTAATGTAGATATATCATCCTTGAGCTGAATTTTTTCTTGCATATAATCTTTTTTTGTAGCATCTGTTTACATACGTTGTATCACGTATACAAATGTCTTGTCTCCGAATGAAATCGCTAATGTTGTGTTTGATCAAATTGTACCGATTCTTTGTTCCCAACCTACTGGTTTACCTGTTAGCTTCATTTGTAGAAGGCTTGGTTATATTCTTTATTTGAAGTTTTCAACAAAGTTTAGAGATGAAAAAGGCGTTGCAGAAAAGGTGAATATGTAACGTTATACAAGTGTGTGTCATGTATTCATTATTCCTTCTAATGTATTCAGTCAGAGTAAATTTGCAAATCCAGTGTTGTAATGACGACTATAACACTGGTTTTTTTTAAAAACAATCTTTTTGACAATGTCATAACAACTTAAGCTAAACAACTTAAGGAAATAATGATATATAAACATGAGTTAAAGTTAGTTATAATGTTGTGAATGTTATATTTCGTGTCCAACTTTTCATACTAATAATTAAAAAAAAGTTTTTTGAGAAAAAGATTAAGTTTTAAATTTCATTCATTCCTTATCTATTACTAAATGTTTGTAAAGCTAAATTTGGTGAATACCTGTATTATATGGTAGGCATGGCAAAAAATCTCTTTACCCAAAAATGAATGCTTGTGAAATGCATGAAAATTCCTCCCTCCACTTTTTATTTATAATAAATAGGTACAAAACTTGACTTTCCCACGATACTTTATAGCTTAGTCCAAAGTGCTTTTAATGTCCTAATTCAATAATAAAAGTATTAAATTAAAAATTGTTTAAACATTGAAAATAATGAGGACTCCTCTGTATATCTTTTCATGGGAGTAATTAAAATACCAATTGTTTTTATAAGATACAACGCATTGCCGAACAATATTGTAGTTCCAATGAATCCTCAATAAATCCACGTGAAAGATGGAATGAGATCAGTAAATCAATGCCTTATTTTTCGTCAGAAGATCTTCATCCTACATTATGGCCTACTAAGCTACGAACTATGGTATTTTTCTGTTATTTATTCATTAATAATTAAAATAATTGAATGTAAAAGAATTTAAATCTTTTTACTTCATTTGGCATAAAGATTTTTTAGGCTTAAAGCTCCATTGTATACAAAAATTCTCAGTAAATATATTTCATAGTTTGTCTCTGCTTTGATCCCTTGTAGGAGCTTAAATTGGGTTTAGTTAGAAGAGAATGGTATTCATTTCATGTTGAAATATGCTTTATATTCTCAATTATTGATAATAGGCATCAAGTGTGCTGTTGGATATCTTGAAGAAAGTAGCCGTTATTGATACATCTATGTTTTTCAAGTCCAAACATTCTCGTATCGAGTCATGTCTTTCACATCACCACGAGCTGATTGGTCTAAACAATGTTGGCATTATGAAGTTTCACCCAGCATTGAATAAGTTGTATACTGCCTATGTTTCACAGTTGGGTGATATAAGTTTTGAAGCGAATAAGTTACCTCTTGTTGTACCACCCCGTCCATGGTCAACACCTTCATCTGGTGCATATCTGTTGTTACATAGTAAGTAATGATTGATCTAGTCCATAATCACAAGTTACATAAATGATATAAATGAAGCAAGATTTTTCGGGTTTTCATGCAAGGCTATTCTAGGAATTTTAGGGGGGTACTTATTAATAAACTTTTGTCAAGAAAGATTTTTTTACAGTTACAATATATCAATCTGAGATCTGAGGAAACAAATCTTAGTTACTGTAAGTTTCATTAGAGAGATCTGGTAAAGTCAGAAAACTTAAATCACATGATGTCTTCATCTCGATGTCATTTGATGTATGCAACAGTGGCACTCATAGATGTCTTTTTATTTATTTCATACTGGCAGACTTTCCAATTTATTATATATATTTTGTATAAAATCATTTTATATAGCTGATTTAGTTCGTACAATCACTGGCCAATATAAACTAAACCAACTATCTGCAGCTGCTAATGGAGGAAATCTCAACCAAATTTACGACTCACTAAATTACTTAGGCAATTGTCAGTGGAAAGTGAATGCCAGAATTTTGGATCTTATGCTGGTTTTGTTTAATGGAAAGGGGGATATGAGCTTAGATATAATTGGGCCTGATCTTCCTTATATTGAGGAGGTTAAAGCGAAGTAAGTATAGAACAAAAAGAAACACTTTGAAAACAGATTTTTGTTATTATCAATTTTATAAATAATCAATTTGCGTTCAATGTAACTTCACTTGTTAAGCATTATTAGCTTTTATTCAAATATTTACTTTATCTGTATGTAAGTAGTATTCTGTTTAACTCTTATTTTAGAAAAGCAATGACATATGCTGAAAGGCAGTCTCGTCAACGTCAGCGTAAACTATTTCATGAGTTGTTTGCTTTGCGTATGGATCTGTTATATAAATTGTCAATAGCCAACCATTTTAGAAATGATGTGTTTTGGACACCAAGTAATCTTGATTTTCGTGGGAGAGCTTATCCTATAGCACCTCATTGTTCACACATAGGTAATTGTTATTTTTAAATGTTGTGTTAACTTTTGCTACTGTCAATATGTTAGATGGATGTCTAAAAGCAGCAAGTTTGTTTAGCAGTGTGTAAGTGTACTTCTGAGAATTGCTTCTTTCTGAGAAATCACTCTCAAGATTTATACAACTTTTGTTAACTTAAAGTAAATTATTCATGCAGATAAGCAACCTTATCAAATGGCATAGAAGGTTGCTAACAATCCATTAATTTTAGCTATTGGAGCAATCAAAAATTGCATTACCTAATCTTAATTAGTGTCTTATAAAAGTGGTGCTAAAAACCATTTCTGTTGAATATGCTATCAAGTCTATTCACTTGATTTTGATTGATCCAAGTCTGACTTATACATTTCGAAACATTAGGGATTGTCCAACTGTACATACAGACTGACTTGTTGTGAGGATTTTATGAGATATTAGACCAACTTAGGGTCCTAAACAATTTATACAGTGGCTTCTTTTATGCAGATACAACTGTATATTTGTGAAGCTACTGCTAAGCTTCTAAATAGGAAACAAAAAATATTATAAAACATCTAAATATTAAGCTTTTAAGATAAACTTCATTCTTTAGGTAGTGATGTGGCTCGTGGTCTTTTGATGTTCGCAGAAGGAAAACCGCTTGGTCCTAATGGTTTAAACTGGTTAAAAGTACACCTGGTTAATGTGCATGGCCAATTAAAGAAATCTTCACTAACAGAAAGAATAAAATATGCAGATAAGCATGTTGATGAGATCTTTGATTCTGCTGACTTCCCTTTAGAGGTATTCATATACTTTTTTAAAAGTGATATCATTTTTCTAATGTTAAACAAGATATTATTCTATCTATTGCATTTAACTATCTATATCTATAATACTCATTTATATCGCTTACAAATAGGGTAAAGGGTGGTGGAAAGGTGGAAGTGATCCATGGCAAACATTAGTTGCTTGTATTGAAATAACAAATGCAATAAGGTCAGGTCATCCCGAAGAATATGTGTCTCATATAGCTGTCCATCAAGATGGTTCTTGCAATGGATTACAACACTACGCTGCTCTTGGACTTGACACATATGGTGCTAAGTAATAAATTATTAATTAAATTGCCACTTTCCATAAGAGAAGAGTAGTAAGAGTATGAGAATATAACTTCAAATCTTACATTACATTGCATTTATTGCTTTATGTTAAGGAAAAATTGCTTTTATTAAGAAAGTTGTTGTTGTTAAGTAAATTGAGGACAAAGTAAGAATCGAATTTGCTCGCTATAGTTTAAAATGTCAAGCAAACTACATTAAAATATATTGTATTTATTTGCTGCAAGTTTTCTGTAAATTTTATAACACTTTTACAAGGTGAAAGCTTTCACAGAAATTCTTACATCTTGTTTGACGTTTAACTGCACAGGACTGAAAACTCAAAAGTAAACTCAAAAGTATAAACGGAGCATGTTTATAACATAAATACTTAATATAAAACGATTGACATTTTTTACTTCTAAAATTGTTTTCAGCATTTCTTTTACAAACAAAGGTTTATTAATAAAAAGCCAAAAAATTTATTGAGTCTTTAGTTTTTTGATCTCGTTATTTTGAATGATTTGTGTGATTTTAGACAAGTAAATCTTATGCCATCCGCTAAACCCCAAGATGTGTATACTGAGGTAGCTAACCTTGTTGAAAAAACACGAATAGTAGATGCAGCACAAGGTGACTTGATTGCTAAACAACTAGAAGGTCAGTTGAAGGCTGTATTGTTAATGCTGGTTCTCCATTTCAAATCATTTTGCCAGTTCAATGCAAACCCTTTTTTTAAACTAGTTGTTTTTAAAGTATGAATACATATACACCAACGAACTGAATACAAATCGATTAAACATTGGTTTCCTATATTAGATTTTTATTTATTTACAATGCATCAATTCAACAATTCTGTTTTTAGACCTTTTAAACTGCTAGGAACATGTAGTATTGCATATAATTGTAATGTCATTCGAAAACCTTATATAGAAATTCTGAGGGTGTTACAAGCAGTGAATAAAATAGTTTTAGTTAAAGAGCAAATTTGTTAAGTTGAATTGAGAAGAAACAAGAATTAAGAAGTAGAATATTTTGTTATAATAAACCTTGTTTAGAATTATATTTGCTGATTATAAATGATTAATATTTATACAATGCAACATAGCTGACTCTGCATAAAATGTTAAAGGTGTTGTTAAATCTATATATACAATGCAACATAGCT
>JAUELD010055532.1:0-14111 GCA_031471615.1 Aglantha digitale | reverse complement strand
AATGCAACATAGCTGACTCTGCATAAAATGTTAAAGGTGTTGTTAAATCTATATATACAATGCAACATAGCTGACTCTGCATAAAATGTTAAAGGTGTTTTTATATCTATATTTATACAATGCAACATAGCTGACTCTGCATAAGGCTGACACGTATGCAGTTCTCTTCAAAGTTTTTTCCTAGATAAACGAAGCTGAACCTCAAAATTGACAAGTTATTGTCTGCTCAAAGTTGTTTGATTTAACTTTATACCAAAATTTGAAAATAATAAAAACAGGTGTTACTCATCGAACTTATATATTCACGTGCACTTTTTAACTTTTAGGTAAGGTGATACGGAAAGTAGTCAAACAAACTGTAATGACGGTTGTATACGGTGTCACCTTTGTTGGTGGTCGGTTGCAAATAGAAAAGCAACTTCGTGAACTTGGTGTACCAGATGAAATTATTTTCAAAGCTTCAGTGTACGTGGTCAAAGAAGTTTTTAAAAGTTTAGCTCAAATGTTTACTTCAGCCAGGCAGATACAGGTGGGTGGTTTTGTTCGATATTATGTTAACGATTCATTTTTTGGGTTTTAATGAAATTAAGTAGTATATAGAATAAGAACTAAACCAATATCAACCAGCAAACCAACATAAACCAGTAAACTAACCGACCAGCAAACCAACCAATAAACCTACCAACCAACATTAACTAGCAAACCAAACCATTTTATTTACATCCCAATCATTTCTATGAGTTTTATTTGATATTTGATATGTAAATATTTGCAAATAAATTTATTTTTTTGCTAAAAATAGGAGTGGCTGACCATATCTGCCGCTCAAATCTCATTAACTGGTAATTGCGTGGAATGGGTAACTCCGTTGGGATTACCTGTCATTCAACCGTATCATCGAGAAACATCTGAATCGATAAATACACCATTACAGTTTGTCTCTAATGCAAGTACATATGACCACACCCAAGTGCCTCATTTAACCAAACAAAAAGGAGGTTTTCCACCAAACTTTGTTCATTCTCTGGATTCCTGTCACATGATGTTGACTGCTTTAAAATGTCAAGAAAAACAGATGACATTTGCTTCTGTTCATGATAGTTTCTGGACACATGCATGTGATATTGATCAATTGAGCAAGGTCTGTTTTGCTTTTCCTAATTATTTCATTATTTATTTCATTATTATCTATTCTTATTTGTTATGAGTAAAAGTTGATTTTAGTTATACCTGATAATGTTTAAAAAAATAATTTAAATGGTTTGAAGAATAAGTATTGTGTTGATACTTTTTTTCTGGCTTTACTACTCAGCTTTATAACGTCTGATGTTTCTTTTTAGTTTACTCGGGAAGAATTCGTTTCTTTGCATCAACTACCGATACTTAAAAATCTTAAAAATCATTTTGATGAGAAATACAATGGATTGCCGTAAGTGTTTTCGTTTAAAATATAAAGTTGTGAGTCGCATTGCCCTAGATTAAAGTTTCATCCAACCAGTCTTTATTTTAGCGTGGTATTAATGGTGGTTCGGGCGTTACTTAGCTATTTTTGTTAGCCTTTTCTTTTTATCTTTGGCATGTGATTTGGTTATGTTCAATCTATCTATTTAGCCTTCGTACACCACTCAAAGACGGTACAACAACTGCTAACTTTAACGATTTACCGAAATCAGGTATTTACTTATTGCTGAATCTACATTTTTAAATTCTAGTATTTCATATAGGAATCATTCATTAGTCTTTGTTTACTGTCAATGTAACTAACGCATAAGCCTTAATTTAAATCTTTGTTTTTCAGGTACATTTGACATCAAAAACGTTTTGGAATCAGATTATTTTTTCAGTTGATCTAGAAATACAGCGTTCAGATGAAGACAAAAGAAAGTCAACTTATGCATACCAACTTACTAATATAAAGCTTATTTATAACTCTATAGTTAGAGAAGAAAGTTGATAGAATAGAAAGAAGAAACTTTCTTAAGAAATTGAGTAATTTCCTAAATATTTTCCATGATGTGGTAATTGGGAAGGAAACACGAAAAAACACAGAATCAAACTGAACACCTGGCATGTTTGAAAGTCTTTTTACATGTAGATACTCTAGTTTTATCATGCAATCAATTCATCAGTGATTATACCAGCAGTGAGAATAGCGTACAATGTCATACGTTTATATCTTGTGTGTATATACTTTATTATTGCCAAATAAAAATTCTATTTTCCATTATGGAATATATTATATATTTGAGAAATGATTTGTTTGGATGTAGAGTTAATATTCATTTTGTAAAAATAATATGTTTTGTTACAATGCTTCGTCTTAGTTCTTATAGTTTCATATTTCATTCCGCATATCTCAATGTGGTGCCATTAATAACCAACACAGTCACGCGTCATTGATGAGTTCCTATGTTATTTGATACACCCTTCTATTTGCGTACTTTAATCTTTTGTTTACCTTTATAGCTTGAGTATCAAATTCCAAAATATTGTTATATTTACTGTTAATTTTTGATTAAATAAAACTAAAATACTACTTTTTTCTATTTTTATGTTTTTGAATGACTATAGACTTGTTGTTTGTACTGACGATTTTTTAATACAGAAGATATAAATCGAAGATATTTTACAGTTTTAAGATAAATAAAGTGACGCAATAAACCGACCGAAGTTTACAATTTTGTACTTGTCCTCTACGTTTAAAATTTCCAAAAAAAAATTGTAAAAATGCATGCCGGTTTATCGTCTCGCTTTGTTTCAATCTTAGAATTATAAGATGTTCCAGCATTGTTATTGGTTTCTCTTCTTCATGTCTTATCGAGAGATTTACGATGCGAGAAGTAAATAAGAAATGAAGTTGGCGCTTTAGTGTATAATCAGTTTATAAAAAACGACTTATATGAAGATTTTTATAGATTTTCTGATACTTTTAATCATTTACTGAAAAATGTCGAGACGCTTGTTATTTTAAACTGATATATATATATATATATATACACACACACATGATTGTGTTCATTGTAACTAAAGTTCAAGGTCTTTCTATATATGCGTATATATATTTTTGTTTTTTAGTTTCTATGGAAACTAAAAAATAATACATAACTCACCCAACACATTTAAACAAAGGTTTTTCTTATTGGTAGGTGTGTCTGCTACACTACTAGTTGATGGTTCGAAATTTACAGTTCACCTTCAGTAACAATTATTATAGCTATTTAATGATTTGAAAAATATGAAATATGCTAATTTGGAATCCAGAGTGAAGAAGAAAGCTTCTTTCAAATAGTGCCTATCGAGAATAATGCTGTTATAGTTTTAATAATTCTTTGTTTGTTATTTTAGATCTATCAAATAAAGGATGTGCGAATCATTACCTCATGGTATGATAGGTCTGAAATCAGTGGAAGGTGAACTTCTTCTCGAGAAAGCATCACTTGTCAACTTATCTATGATTAAACATCACAAGAAACAAACAAATAAAACATATTGCGGACCAGCTTCACTAGCTTTGATGTGCAATTCCATAAATGCTGCATATAGGATCAAATATCGTCTTTTGCCACCTGATTGCCCAAAAGCGGAGGAAGCATTGATTGAAGAAATGAGTAAAGGTGATGTAACAGTCAACGAGGATGATATTATGAATTGCATCGACGAAGAATTTTTAAAATTCCCAAATATAGACACTAACGGATTATCTCTAGCTGAAGTTTCAACTTTGGCAATGCACCTTGGGTTCGGATTGAACTGTTATTATACGTTTGATGCGACGAATGAGAAATCAGTGATGAGCGAAAGCTTGCGAGAAGATCTGTCGAATGTGGTTCAACAGGGCGACATGTTTTTAATTGACAATTTGCACGAATTTCGCACGAGACTTGTTCGCCATATTGCCCATGAAAATCGAGATAGACAAATACAAGGTGTTATTGTAAATTATGATATGACTGGTTTAGAGTATCAAGGGGAAAACCTAGGTCATTTTAGTCCTATCGCTGCTTACAATAGCAGTGCTGATATGTGTTTACTTATGGATGTGTGGCCGGATACAGTTTTAAAATGGGTACCTGTCAAAACTTTGTGGAACGCAATGAGTAAATCTATTGATACAACTTCTGGCTTACCAAGAGGTTTTATACATGTTTATGAGTTAATGTAGGTGGTTAACTCATTTTGAAGCCCAATGGAACTTAATTTGGGGTAAAGGTTAATTTGGATAAATATTAATTTGGGGTAAATATTCATCCGCTGAACGGTAGAAAGAAATTAATGATGAATATATCGATACCAGGCTAATTATCGTCACCAACGTATTAGTCATATCCTGTTTAATTGTTTAACCTTAAATAAATAAATAACGTTTGTTGACAAAAGTTTCAGTGCATCGCTTCGAATATGTTTAAATAATCATATTTTAATCTGTAAATTCGATATGTTATAGTTAATATGACCACTGATGAATATAACCATCATTTTATAATTTTACATAGTGAGTATGACCACGCCAAATATTTTCTTAGCGATATTCATCGGATATCCTTAATGAGTATGAATATTACTATGTTTGAGTCATACATCGTGACATATATTATAGAGATAGAAACATAAAAGAAGAGATTTATTTTAATAGGGTGGATGTAAATAAGTTTAAGTTTCTACTATATCATGATTATAATTTGTTTGGGTTGAATTTTTATCAGATGGATTTGGTGGTGGTGATTTAAAAGTTTCTATTCGTGTGACCTTTCATTTCTCGTATTTTATTTGTATTCCTAGCAATGTTCTTCGTTCCGTACAATTTATCTCAGCACAGTTTTGATGTTAATAAAGGATTGTTGTCAATAAGTTGTAATTGCTTTGCGATGTCAACAACAGTTAGAGACTATATTGGTTATTTTCTTCAATACTTATTTTGTAGTGAACTTTTATAGCATACTTATTACATCGAGTAGCTACATAGTTTTATTCGTTGTGTTAAGTGATCATATGATGTTTCAAAACCGATATTCATTAATTTTTTGATTTTTTAATATATTGTGAATAGAAAAATCCCCAAATGCAACATGTGGAGGAGCGTAGCATTGGTATTTATAATGATGACGTTATCAGCGTACTGCAGCTCTGTGATACCTTTACATTCAAACAAAGGTAAGAAATTGTTAGAAGAAGCGTCGGTTAAAAACGCGAAAATGATTAAGTTCCATCAAAATCAAACGAATCCGAAGTATTGTGGTCTGGCATCACTTGCTGATTTGATCAATGGTATCGGCGTAGGTTATCGGATCAAGTACCAAAACCACGACTTGAGTGTGGCCCAAATCATGTCGATGAACACTCAACAGGTACCTATACTCGTGAACGAGACAGATGTTTTAAAGTATTTGCGCACAAACAACTGGAAGGATGAAGACGATGTGAACTCAAAAGGATTAACTTTATTACAGCTGATGAACGCCGCAAGTCTTCTACAGTTGGGAGTCGCCGCTGAGTTCACTTACAACCAGGGCGACATTTCTAATGATACGAGACGACGTATGCTTGAAAACATGGAAAGAGAGTCAAGCGTTAGTAAAATAGGTTCTTTGGAAGATTTCCGTAGCAAATTGCTTGAGCGTATTTCCTCATTTTTTGTTCGTGGTGTCATAGTGAATTTCCACATGGCCACATTGGGATACGAACAAAAGTTTGGTCATTTTAGTCCCATAGGTGGATATAACGCGCAAAATGATATGTTTTTACTTTTGGACGTGTGGCCAGATCATCCATCTGTTTGGATAAAAACGGAACTTTTGTGGCAAGCCATGTTAGTAGTTGACAAAGACTCTGGTTTACCTAGAGGTTTTATATTTGCTCATGAATTATTATATTGAGGTATTCTTTTAACTTTACCTAAACCGTAAATTTGATATGACATTTTTATGTTTATATATCTGTCTTTATAAGCAAAACAAATAAAAAATAAAATCATCCAATAATTTTTTTTTTTTTTTAAAATACACGTACCTTACAAAACCTAAGTTATGAATGTTTTAATGATTCTTAACATTATCATTTCATTGCTGCATCTTGTTTTATTTCGTTTTGATTTAAACCAGGTAAAAAATGTTGCACATTAAAGTAATAACATAATGTTTGTTATTATATCTTGTAATTTACCTGAGTGTCGATTTTTTATATAGTAATTAATATATAAATATATACATGCATACATTTGAAATATTTTATAAAAAAAAATTATGTAGTTATATTTTCATGTAGCCTGTCCGGTGATTTTTGCACCTGCATTTTAAAGATAATTTAAATCTTGATTATTAGCACAGAGAATTATATAAATTTATATAAATTTAGGGAAAGGTTTAAAACTACAGCTGTAGTGGTGATAAGAAGGTAGGTTCAAACAACGATATATTACAAAGATGGATTGAGTGCAAAACCAAATTGTCTTGCTTCAAGTATAACATAGCTTCTGATCTTTTGATAAAATAATGGTTCCTTTTGTTTTAATGACTGTTATATATTTTACAAGTGAATAGAAAAAAATATTAATTTATGCAATGGTTAGTCGAGAAACGACTGTTGACGTACAAAAAAAATCGTAAATTTGGAGAAAAGTAAGAACTGTTTAGAACTAAAGAAAGTTAAAATATACTCTATTTTTTAGTTAATGGATGGATGCGTTAGCTTTCCATTCTCCTGGTCTTGAAAATTAGCGGTTTTAAGATTTCTTTCGACAGTGTATAAATCGTAAAATATTATACCAATTTTTTAATAGAAAGGTTAAATAAACAGGAAATTCAATTAAATCTTTTTTAGTTGTTCCTGAATTTAACGGAAAGTATCTTTTATTGACGGATAAAGGTCGAAAGTTTTCAGTTTTGTTTCTAATTATGCAAACGGATACATCCTTATAAAGTAATAAAAAATGTATTAATTAATTTTAGCGTGTCTTAAATAAAATAAAATTCTAAAATAGTCTAAGGAGTCTTAAATATAATTACTTATATTTATTTGATACGAATTCATTAAGTGTCAATTAATGAGTTTTAAGACACACAGGTAATCAATAACAGAGTTAGTTTTAAGAAAATTGTCTTATTATCAATTCATCTATGTGATATTTATCGTTGGTTTAAATCTTAATGAGTGAATGGTATTACTTAATCAGATTTAAACGAGGACAATTCATGAAATAAGACCTACTAGAAGCCTGTTCATGAAATAAGACCTACTAGAAGCCTGTTCATGAAATAAGACTTAAGATTTGACTGATTGATTTATTTAAAAATATTTTTAGAAAACTTATTTATACACAGTAGCTAAATTAAAAAAGTGCTTATTTGAAATGCATCTATACAGTGTAAATCATATATGTATATGGGTGCTAATCTAATCTACCTGTGTTTAAACAGTCTCCAAGTACAAATTATTATTTACAATCCATTTTAACTCGTAGAAAAATATATATATATCTACTTTATTAAATATAACTTTGATAACATGAATTATAATCAAAAGCGTGGAGATATGTTAAGTCTAAGTTATCCATTGATAGATAGGTTCTACACCAGTGATGATGTCAGCAAAAACATTAAGAACCGAACCAACTCAATATTATACGTTATATTCACAGTTCTTTAAAAATTCTAAAACATTTTGAATTGCTGTATTACAGTGCAGTTTTATAAAAAGTAGTCGTGTCTGTTTGTTCTACAAAGGGCCAAAGAAACCAGTGCTAGTCACCCCAATCTCGCCACCCAATCGAACAGGCATTTAGAAATGTGACGATAACGTGAGAGAATTACGTAATAACTATAGATAAAAACTGATAATAAAAGAGCTATTTGAAAATGAAAGAAGTAATTCTTTATAATTTATCATGCATATAAGAAAGTACGTTTAAATTAGAAGGACTGACATTAAATTTTTTCTTTTATAAATATAATACCTTCGATACCGTGACTACTGCATAATTTAACTGTGCGTATTAGTTTTATTAGCAATTGTTGATACCAATAGAAGTAATTATTAAAAAGAAATTATAAAATGTTGTTGTCTATCCTTCTTATAGTCCTTGATATAAATTATAAATATCGGTCAACATGCTATATGGTTATGGTTTAAAAATGCTATAAATTATTTAAAAAAAAATAATAAAAACGTTCCAAGAGCCACCATTCTGCATGTGATGCCAATTGATACTAGTAAAAAAACAAACAAATTGCGTCGAGATTTCAAAGTTGATTGATATAGCTAACAGCAACTATGCAGCAAACAGCGGAATGAAGGTATTGCATGTGTATTGCAAACTTAGTGAAACGAACAGCATTAAAAACAACCTGTTGTCGACGACTCATGTGTTATGATTTCATAATCTTCCTATAAAGTAATGAAAGAAGATGAAATATGGATATAAAGTGTAATTGTACTAGTACATAGTAAAATAAATTAAATAATATTCTTTCTTTATTTAATTAAAATACAAAACATTTTCCGCGAAATTCATTTAAAATTATTCAAACACTACAAAAAAATATTCTTTTTAAAAACTCGAAAATGTTTCTTTGGAAAATTCATTGATAACACTGAATACTAAAAAGCGTCGCGAGCGTCTACCAGATAGACGAAAAGATTTGCATTTTTAATTTCGCAAAGCCTTACTACAACATGAGGTAATACATAGACGTATCCTTACCTCGTCATCTGAAATGGCTTTAGATACAGCTACAAAACAGGTATCGCATACCCTTTCGCTTGACAAGTAACCTAAGTAAGGTAGCTTAATACGACTGCGTGTACATCCACCACAGAACACTTGACCACAAGCACGACAATGGTGCTAAGAGAAATCAAGTAAAGCATATTATGAAACATTGCTTGAACTACAGTTAAAGTTCTAAGTACATTCTTACATATGTTCTTACTATCGACAACTGATAATTTGAATAATAGTCAAGAAATTAAAAAAAAATAGAAGCTATAGTTTTATAGTAATAAAACAAGTTGATGTAATTGGACACGAAATTACATGCAGTCAAATCATGCATAAGAACATTTTAAGTCGACATCGCACTTCAAATCACAATCGTTTTAAAAACAAAAATTTGAAGTGATAAGAAAAAGTGATGTTATTTTAAAACTCCAAAAATAACATGGTTTTGTTCATAAAATCTCCGTAGTAAATTGCCGCAATAAACATCGCCATAAAGCATGGGATAATGCCCAAGTTTTACTAATAGTAACTACGTAACATTACATAACAAAACCTTTTAAAAAAATTCATTTTAAGAAGAACATGTTACCCTTCTCCGAATCCCAGTAAATTTCTGCTTGCAGTCATGACACTCACGAACTCGTTCATCGGGAACCCAAACCACGGTATTCGTACTGAGTAATTCCTAAAGTAAAACGATAGTTGTCAAGTTTTAACATTTTAACTTAATAGCAAACTCGAAAATATTTATAATAACATGTACTTGCTCTTCAAACAATGTAAACCCGCTCTAAAGAGATTGCTGAATGTAAATAAGACAAAAAATAGAAGTTTTTAAATTCGAGTCACTGAAGACAACACTGACACTAAAGAATACACTGCCACTAAAGAATAAACTGTCACTGAAGAAAACACTGTCTTTATAGAATAAAATGTCGTTATTTACTGTATTGATAGAGTATCGAAAACATTTAGTAGAATATATTCAGTGTCTCTTAGTTACCTCTATTTCTCTAGCATTTTCATCAAATTCATCGAATCCTTCACCATTAGAAGAGAAAGCAATGTCATCATATCGTAGATAATAATCACTCCAAAAATATAATCGCCGGATACTTGAAATTGGTATCAATGTCTAAAGTCATTGTGTTAAAAAGAAAAGATGTGATTTGCTTATTAGAAAAAGTTTATCTTATTCCCTAATTTATTTATTTTGAATGGATTACAATTTTCAGATGAACTATAACATAGGATAATAAAGAATAAGGACATATGTAGAAGCTGTTACAATCAATAAATATTAGTATTAACGTTCCCTGTCAGCCACAGGAACAAGATTTCCTAAGAAAATTTAATAAGCTAATTTTCGTGTTATCGAAAAACAATGAAAGATCATACCTCGCTACATTCCACATATAGTGAGTTGGTAAACTCTTTTTGTACCCTATCTAAATGCGCCCATATCGAAGTGGTTGTTCGCATAATATTATCTTGCTCGCGATCTTTCACGGTATTACATAAGAAGTTACCGAACCTAAAAAAATACGGATTGTCTTTTTAAATATCTAGTAGTAAGTTGTTTTATACGGAAAGAAATGTTAGCGGAATTTATTTAAACGAATGGAGGGCTAAATATGCTTCATTAATTTTTTCCTTCTTTTCAGTAGTTATAAACTTCTTCATTATTACAAATATTATAAAAAGTTTTATAAACTTCTTTTAACATCAAATTTAAAATGAAAAACTATTCATCCAAGATAGCACAAATACACGTGATACTTTACGACTCACCATCCCGAATTTACATGTTCAGCCAATCGAACAAAATAACCAATTGTAAATTCGAATGCGTTCGGAAATTGATTGAGAATCTAGATGGAACAAACAAATAACATGTATGCAACTAGAAATGCATTTTATACTTCGACAGAGGAGAAGTTAGTAATTCAGTTTCATTTATATTAATTGGATAAATTTTGGCCAGTTTTGCCATTATTAATTTGCGCTTTCGAATCTACTCGTGAAAATTTATCCACATGAAATATAACATGCCATTCACTTAGTTATTTTCTTATTTCAGTTCAATTACTTTAGAAAATTAATAATTTGTTTATAGAATCATTAAGTTCATTTTCTTTAAAAAAATAGTTGAAAGAATGATTTACAGAACTGAATTTTTTTTTTAAAGTTTGACAGAATAATTTACTAGCTATATATATATTTCACGTAGCTACACATCATTGAGTAGATTTTTCTATCCAAAAATCTCAGTGAAACTCCAACTATTAATCATTGCCAAATAAACGTTTAATTGCTGTTGTGTGATACAACGCGCGAATTAAATCCAATAATACATACTTTAGAAGTACGATTGATTTACCCTCACAAAACCAAGTAGCTGTTCGAAAATAAATCACTCCAAAAAATATTTAAGTCTTTAAGCAAGTCTCATAACAAAACCTTTAGACACATCCTTATAACATATCAGTTCTTAATTTATTCAACCTCCTTCCTACCTACCTGACATGCGCAATCCAAAAACTGTAAAAACACAGGTGAACGTTGTGACGGTGCTAATGGGTCACCTAAACGATCTTTAAAACGATGACCAAAAGATATCCAATCTTTCATAACTAACACCTGAACAATATGAGATATACAACAATTTTAACTAGACTTGACATTTAGTGGTGACGTAGTGAATATGAACATACCTAATACGTAGAAATAAAATTTCGAAACTTAAAATCAACCGATGAATAAAAATCACTTGCTTCTGCTTTATCTTTTCTCTTGGTACTAATTTCTTATAATAATACGTTTAGAAAACTCGAATTAATCTTTGTGGAACTAGTTTATTATAGCCGATTATAATTCAGGTACAGATATGAAAAACAACAACAATTTAACAAAGCAAGAAAATTTCAGGCGTGTCTATTGAAACGGTTATGATTAAGTTATTATACCATATATGGCACATTTTAGTGTCAGTGTTTTAAAGAACTTTGTACGAAGAAAACAAAATTACCTTAAACCCATCGAACGTTCTATAATATGGGTCGAGCAGTAACTGTGCTAGTGAAGTCAATTGTGGTGTGCGGTCCCAACCATCCGAACAATGCACAAGCACAGAAACATTCTTTTCGTTCAAGTAACGAGCTATCAATGTTGCTCCCTGATAAAACACGTATAGTAATATAATAGAATCTTTCTAGAGCTTACATACTTTAATACCAAATTACAGATAGGACAACTTAACATAAGTGGAACAAATTTGGTAACCTTTAGCACAGATAAAGTACCAATCTCAAATGGGACAACATATCTTTGTTCCGATCTCAAAAGGGACAACATACCTTAAGTGGGATAAATGGGACAACATACCTTTAGTACCGATCTCAAATGAGACAACATACCTTAAGTCCCGATCTCAAATGGGACAACATACCTTTAGTACCGATCTCAAATGGGACAACATACCTTAAGTACCGATCTCAAATGGGACGACATACCTTTAGTACCGATCTCAAATGGGACAACCACTGTGTAGATTCTAGCTGTGATAACCATTTGTTCTCTTGTACAGATTCACACACGTTCTGTAATTTATCGATACTCTCCCTCATGGAATGTATGTTAGCTATATCTAGAAACAGTAGTTTCATTCCATGGTAGCGGTTGACGATGTCTTCAGTACCTTTGCCCTAAAATAGCAGAAAAATAATGCAAAATAAAAGAGATCTATGGCACAAAATTAAAAGTAATAAATAGGCTGAACAATTCACTGTTCCTTCTTCGTTTCTAGTCACTATAAGTTGTTGGAGATAATTTTATTATAGCAGATATTGGAGATAATAAAGGGTGAGAGTTAGGGTAGATCTCCATAATGCTACAGTTAAGAGAAGAACTTCAGCTTCGCCATTTACCAGGAGTAGTGTTTCGGAGGATTTTAACTTTACTATACTATATAATTTAACTTAAATATATTCAAAAGTTGTCAACATTGAGATTCATTACTCATTGCTTGAAATAACTAAGCCATGTTTTTTCTACCATTGAAGTTGGTTTTGGTAACCGTCTGTAGCCACAACATGCCTGAAATAAGCTAATT
Organism: Aglantha digitale; assembly: GCA_031471615.1. Classification (NCBI taxonomy): domain Eukaryota; kingdom Metazoa; phylum Cnidaria; class Hydrozoa; order Trachymedusae; family Rhopalonematidae; genus Aglantha; species Aglantha digitale. The sequence goes on along the minus strand of JAUELD010055532.1, from coordinate 1,287 downwards.
ATAAAACAACAGCCAGAACTTCTATCTCCCGCAAACTTAAACTAATAACAACGTGTTTGCGGGTGTTAGCTTTCCTTCCTTAATAACAGTGTCTAATGAGCTTGAAAAAAAAAAAATTGTTCTCTCAATTTATATTGTTGATTGACATTAACAAACGTAATAACCAGAAGCTAAATCATTTTTTGGACTTAATTAAAGTGAGTGTTTTTATTCAACCGACTATCTATTCAACCTTATAAACAAAAGACCATCATCAGATTTGTTTTTATTTCTGGTTATTACAATTGTTATTTTAAACTTTTTGCTCGAATCGGTATTTATTCATTTATTGACATTACTTTGTATATTAGCTGAGCGTATATATATATATATATATATATATATATAAAATACGCTTGATAAAGGCTCGAAAGGGTGGGTTACCTTTAATTTATTACCGCCAGCAGCCAGCATAGACCTGGCGTCTAATATCACCAATCTTTTTGAAGGCGAAGCATTTTGTGCAGCTTTTACAAGATTCTCGTCTTCCACGGAAAACTATTAGCATAAAGAACACCAGTTTAAACTACAGACTGGAACTAGTGACGACATTGCTGACAGAAGAATTTATAACCAGGTAAACAAGTGTATAACAACTTTGTATAATACCAATTAAATATTTATACCTTTCCCATAGTTCCTATCTTCGGTTGAGAGCATCTCATTATAAAAGTTGATTTAGATTTACTGTACCATGTTAACGCTGGTATGCGACCCTGCAATGCGATTATTTAATAATAATAAACCTTTATAAACCTTTATTTACTTTAGTAGCTAGAAGTAATTTAGACAAATCAACGCTGTTGCCTATCAACATGCATAAATATAACACATGCGTATTTATAGTGAAACTTATATCAGCTTATATTTCTCTCTCAAGCTTACATGTCTCTCGAAGTAAGTAACTTTGTTACTTGTTTTATATTGTTTTTAGCTTTGCTAAAAGATCTTACCTTGGAACGAAGTAAGAAACTTAATTAATTAGTTAGGTTAACATTGATAAGCTTTGTTAAAAGATCTTACCTTGGAACGAAGCAAGAAACTTAATTAATTTGTTTTACATTGATAAGCTTTGTTAAAAGATCTTACCTTGCAACGAAGTAAGAAACTTAACTAATTTGTTTTACATTGATAAGCTTTGTTAAAAGATCTTACCTTGGAACGAAGTAAGAAACTTAATTAATTTGTTTTACATTGATAAGCTTTGTTAAAAGATCTTACCTTGGAACGAAGCAAGAAACTTAATTA
>JAUELD010055421.1:14362-24992 GCA_031471615.1 Aglantha digitale | reverse complement strand
ATTTCTTCAGGAAAGAATGCTTTGGTTTCACCTTTGTATTCTACCTGTATTTTTGGACGACCACCTTCATCGATAACATCAAAAGGCCAATGAGCTTTATCATCCTTCACTGTAGAATCAGTATATTTACGTCCAATTAAACGCTTTGCATCAAAAACAGTGTTGGTAGGGTTCATCGCCACTTGATTTTTTGCAGCATCTCCAATTAATCTTTCATTATCTGTGAAGGCAACGTAACTGGGTGTTGTACGATTACCTTGATCATTAGCAATAATTTCAACTTTTCCATGTTGAAATACTCCTACACATGAGTATGTGGCACCAAGATCTATACCAATAGCTGGAGCTTTAGCCATTTTATTGTTGATATGAATTTAAAGGCGATGAATCATTTGGACTTCCGAAGTTATTGTTCTTCAAGTTAAAAGGACTGGTATCATTAATATAAACTGGTAACATGGTATCAAGTTAAAGGACTGCTATCATTCAAGTTAATAATAAGATATCTCATACTAAAGGAGTGGTCCCATTCAAGTTTCTAATAAGATATCTCATATTAAAGGAATGGTCCCAAACAAGTTTTTAATAAGATATCTCATACTAAAGTACTGATCTCATTCAAGTTTTTATTAAGATATCTCATATTAAAAGCCTGGTCCCATTCATGACTATATTAAAGGTTTCCTATATTAAAGGAATGGTTCATTAAAAATTATATTAAAGGTATCTCATATTAAAGGACTGGTCATATTAAATTTTATATTAATGATTTCTCATACTAAAGAAATAGTCCCATTCAAGATTTTATTAAGATATCTTATATTAAAGGACTGGTCACATTCAAGTTTATATTTACATATCTCATATTTAAGAACTGGGCCCATTCAAATTTATATTTAGGTATCTCATATTTAGGGACTGGTGCCATTCAGGTTTATATTAAGATATCTCATACTAAAGAAATAGTCCCATTCAGGTTTATATTAACATATCTCATATTAAAGGACTAGTCCCATTCAAGTTATTATTAAAGGTATTCTATATTAAAGGACTGGTTCATTAAAAATTATATAAAAGGTATCTCATATTAAAAGACTGGTCATGTTAAAATTTATATTAAAGATTGCTCATACTAAAGGACTACTCCAAATCAAGTTTATATTAAGTTATCTCAAATTAAAGGACTAGTCCCAATCAAGTTTATATTAAGATATCTCATATTAAAGGACTAGTACCAATCAAGTTTATATTAACATATCTCATATTTAAGACTTGGTGCCATTCAAGTTTATATTTAGATAACTCATATTAAAGGACTAGTCCCATTCATCACTATATTAAAGGTATCCTATATTAAAGGACTGGTTCATGTCATACAACTAAATAAGCTGTTGGCGGATCATTGACTCTATGCAAAGGTTGGCTACCGGTCAAATTTATTATTGCAGATCGGCATTCTGAACAGCGGCTTTACATATGTGATAACGTTGACCGCATATATTTTAGCAAGCAAGGATGTATAGACGTTAATATCTTACATCCAACATTCCCACAACCTATGCACTTATCACACAAAATTGCTGCTTTATCCTCAATCAAAACAATACCACGAACAGTACCACCGCCACCACCAAATAGTATACCGTTCCCACCGACACTAGAAAACGTATACGTACGTAAAATCATATCTCAAAGAACAGTTTGCTACTAGTGCTTTTAACGGCTCGGCACCGTTTCCAGCCATGGTCACCCTTTTCACATCCACTTAAAACCGAAATCCATACCATATGCACGACATACCCCAATTCCAATACCCTTCCATTGGATAGACAAAATTAAAGCTAGTCTTGATCAAGATGTTGAGCGAGGAATCATTACACCAGTTCCAGTTGGGACACCTGTCGAATGGTGTAGTCCCATGGTACTTGTCACTAAAAAAGATGGTACCCCCAGACCTACGGTAGATCTACAGAAACTCAACTCACAATGCCAAAGAGAAACACACCATTGCCCATCCCCCATTCTGCTTGCATCAAAAGTTCCTCCTAATTCTAGAAAGACTGTTATAGATACAGTTGATGGGTATCACGCAATGCCATTAGACAAAGAAAGTCAGCCCTTAACAACATTTATAAGTGAGTGGGGAAGATATATGTATCTTCGAATGCCACAAGGATATTGTAGTTAACGAAAGTAAATTCCAATTCTCACGAGATTCTGTTGACTTTGCCGGCCTTAATATCACTCACAGTGGAGTCGCCCCATCATCATCCATGTTATCATGTATTAAAGGATTTCCAACGCCAACTAACCAACTATGAAAAATGACCACTTTTATATATAGTAGTTACTTGAGTTACTGTAAATAATATCCCCTTTCATCTTTCTCACACCGTCAGGATTTTAATGCAAGATTGAAAAAGCAGTCGATAAGAAAATTTATGCTGTGGTTATTTTCATTTTTGCAGCAACTCAAATTTGTACGGAGTGCTAAAGCTTCATATATAATCTAAAAAGCATAAGAAAAATAGTAAATTTCCTTTATCTAGAGAGAATTTTTTTCAGTGCGACGTCATAAGCCGTTTTTTTTCGTTCATTTTTGGCACAAAATTTCAAATCTTCAAATTTCATCAAATTTTTTTGCGACATTTTATTTAGCTAAAACCAATCGTGAGTGTTATATTTTCGCACTTTTATCGTTTTATCCAATCAAAGTGTAAAGTGCATATTGTTTTTTTCATATATTCGTATTCATACGAATACCAACTAACTACTATTATTCGTTCCTGGTTTGGCTTGGTAAATCAGGTGTCATGGGCTTATTCCGTTAGTTCCCTAATGCAACCATTTCGTGACTTATTAAAGCCAAACAGTAAATCTTATTGGGACGACACCCTTCAGCAGTTATTTGAACAATCTAAATCTCATATTATTACAGCTGTGCATAAAGGTGTTGAATCTTTTAATCCATCACTTATGACATGTCTTCAAACTGATTGGAGTAAAGATGGAGTGGGATATCTATTACTCCAAAAGCATTGCTCTTGCAAATCTACAAATATTCCAACATGTTGTACGCAAGGATGGAAATAAGTTTATGCCGGATCACGATTCACTAGTCCTTGTGAAAGCAGATATTCACCAACTGAGGGAGAGGCGCTAGCAGTCGTATGGTCGTTACAACACTGTCGGATTATTACCCAAGGCTGTGAAAAGTTAGTAATTTCTGTTGACCACAAGCCATTAGTAGGAAATTTCCATGACAGAGACTTAAACAGTATCACTAACCTTAGACTGCAACGTTTCAAGGAATCCACATTTCACCATTGCCTACAACCCTGGAAAATGGCACCATGGTCCAGACTCAATGTCACGTTATCCAGTGGGTGCAATGACATCAGAGTTCTTTGACATAATTCATAACCCGTTATCAGAAAAGAACCTATAAGATGCTGCTAGTCATGATGCACATGTGCAATCTGCAATCTCTTACTATTTCAGGTATCAATGCACTCTCCAACGCTACAATAACATTAGACGACATTGTAAGTGCTGCTCACATCGATTAACAATACATGAAACTTTTAGAAACAGTAAACACAGGATTTCCACCAACTAGAAACCAATCTGACCCCATAGTACGGGATTACTGGAGTGTAAAAGAAAGACTTTCCTCATTTAAAGGTGTTGCTCTTCTAGATAATCGCATCATTGTCCCCAAACTACTTCGAAAACAAGTTCATGAGCACCTTCACTCGGCTCACCAAGGCGTCACAAACATGCAAATCAATGTGTTTAGTGGCCAGGAATGGATGAAAACATATTATATCAAAACGCTATTTTATAATATTTACTTTTTGGGAAAACATCGTAACTTGAATACATTTCAGAACAATATCCTTTTTACGTGCATATATAGCCGATATTTACCTAACAATTTTACATTATCGCTTATATCTTCGTTTATTTATTGCAATCGTCAGTGATGACAATCGTCATAATTACGTATAATTATCGGTACTTCTATCGACGATTTCTTTGAATTTATTATTTACAGTTTTTATACGATCGATTCATGATTCTGTAAAGAAAAATACATTTAAAATGACAGAAATAGACAGAATTGAGAGACAAAAGAAGACGCATCGGAGTTAAGGAAGTATTGGTGTTTTTTAATTTTTATAAGCGAAAGATTTACAAATAATTTAAGAGTTAAAAGGTATTTCGAGGTATTATTATTCCGTATCACAAACTGTTTCTAGATTTCAAAAATACTTTTTTAGTTTTTTTCTTTAATGAGATATTAGAGATCTATGGGAACTTTTTTTTTTTAGCTTGTAAGTCTCGGGGCAAGAGTTTTTCAAAAGATGAGAATAAGTTTTGAAGCTTCTTATTAGCATTTATAGTCCCTATACCTAAAAAATTAGTCATTAATGTCCAAAATCTCTTAGTTCGAGAGAAATTCAGGTTTTTCCATCATAAGTTGGGAGAAAATGTAAATATTGTTTGAGATAAACCATTTACGTTTCAGGTAAAGGTACAGGTACCGCTTATAATAAGCATTCAAGATTTTATTCTTCATTTACAAATCTCATACCCCGAAAATGAGATGATCTAAAAACATGTTTTCTTAGATTTTAATTATCTCATTATGGGCAAAAACTTTGATTCAGAAATGATTAAACTTCTAACCAAACAATACGCTTGCTAGTAATTTGCATATGAAACGCTAGTGTCTGTTTTAAGACTTTGAAAACAGTAAATTCGTTAAAACGTCAAAATGATGAAACGTCCTTAACTCCGTTGGGAAGAAAGGTATTATTTAGATCAACTTATGAAATGCAAGCATTATTAATCAATGTAAGGAATTACTTGCTAGTGACAGCATTATTGACAATGATAAATTTTAATGAACCTATGGACACAAATTCAAACAAAGTTTTCAGAAATAACGTCTCTTAATAATGAGAATATTGAATTTTGCTTGGAAGATGCAGATATTGTTTTTCAGCTGGAAGAATTCAAACAAGTGTCATTAACTAGTGGATTAATTACTTCATTGCTAAGGTGAAGTTAAATAAAGTAGCGACTGCTTCGTTCAAATCTGCTCAGTCTCCTGCTGATTTATCAAATCTTAAAACTGCTGTCCATTTTACCAAATTCAGGCTATTAAACAAAAACACTTTACACTTGCTTCAAACTGCTCGAGCTAGAGTATGTAATATAGATGGCACAAAACATATTAAAATCAGAATTTTGATACTGGAGCACAGAGATCACACATATTACCCTGTGCTAAGACTACATTAGAACTTTCTCCTATAATGAAAGAAAAAGTAATTGAAGAAGTTGCATTTCAAGTATTTTTAGGTGATTGCAAAAGTTCAGTTGAAATGCAATGTGTTGTTTCTGTAATTTGTAAACCACTTTTTGACCAGTTTATCAATATTTCATTAGAAACTTACCCACGCTTAAAAAAAATACCTTTGGCAGATCAAAAATCCTTCAAATGAAGATTTGGAAATTGACTTATTAATTGGTTCAGATTTTTATTGGCTTATTACTGGACAAAGTGTTCCAGTGTTCCATCTCCAAATATTCTTGAATGTCCAGTCACCCTTAAATCTACATTGGGTTTTATTCTAAGTGAAAACTGTCATTCACGAAAATTTCGTGTCAATAATTGTACTAATTCTTAATGAAAAAGTTTTATTAAACAACCAATTTGAAAAATTCTGGGACCTAGAAACCCTAGGTATTAAAGACAATGAAAAATCTATTTCGGACAAAATTTCTAATGAGATTATATTTCATAAAAAAAGATATGAAGTCAAACTACCCTTTATAGACAGCTTTAAGTCAATTGCAGATAATTATTATACCAGTTCCAATAGATTGAAATCACTCTTCCGAAAATTAATTAAAAATCCAAAATTGTTAACAGACTATCAAAACATTTTTGATGACCAAGTTCATGCAGGTATTATTGAAGTAGCCCCTACTATGTTTATTGAAGTACGGGCCCATTATTTACCTCATCGTCCTGTGATAAGGGAAGACAAAATCACTCCAAAGGTTCGAATTTTATTTGATGCCAGCTCAAAACAGCTTAACGAGTTGTCATTAAATCAGTGTTTACATCCTGGTCCATCTCTTCCCCTTCACTTTATGGTGTTTTATTAAGATTTCGTGTACATTCAGTTGTTTTTAAATATTGAGAAGGCATTTCTTCGAATATCTTAAAATCCCTCTCATAAGGATTGGTTGGAAGACTTTGATCCCAATAAATTATTTGAAGATCAAAAATTAGTTATCTATCGCCTTTGTTGTGTGTTTTTTGGTGCTACATCTTCACCATTTTTACTTCAAGCTTCTTTAAAAAATCATATTGAAAAACATTCGAAATTTGATCAAGAATTACTTTATAAATTACTAAAATCATTACACGTTGATGACTTATTATCCGGTAGTCATGAAATTGCTTCTGCTTATAAATTTTACAATAATAATTTTTTCTTGCTTGTAAGACGGTTCTTTCACTTTAAAAATGTCAAATTTTGTAGAATTAGAAAAATCGATTTATAGTGAGCACTCTAAATTTGAAAATGTTTATTCCAACACTGGGGTCAACAAGGTATTAGGTCTATGTTGGGACAAATCTCTAGATATATTAACATTTAATTTTAGTGATATGTTAGATGACAATTACAATGAGAAAATTACTAACAGACATGTTATTGGTTTAGTATTTTCTATCTACGATCCTCTAGGTATTATTTATCCAGTTGTTGTAACATTAAAATTATATTTTGAGAAATTATGCAAAGCTAAACTTGATTGGGATACCGTTCTTTCTCAGGAACTACAAGCTGAATAAGTAAATCTAGCAATTTTGTGTTTTAATTTGAATTCTGGCAAACGCATTGTTTTGTTAGTACCTTCAAAATCTAGAGTTGCACCTTTGAATAATAAACATACCATTCCGCGTTAAGAACTTCTAGGTGCAATGATTCTGAGTAAGTTAATCGACACTGTGTTAAATGAATTTAAAGGTTTTATATATTGTAGACTATGTTTATGGTTGGATTGACTCCACCATTGTTATAGAGTTTATGAGACACAAATAATTATAGTTTATAGTTTTTCTTAGTTTTCTTAAAGACACAAATAAAGTTTAGAAGGCATTTATTCAGAATAGAGTAAACGGTATTAGTTAAGTTAAACAATATTCAATGGAAGTTAGTTAATACTTCGAACAACCTTGCAGATTTAATCACAAGGGGCTTATTACCATGTACTTTAGTTGGGAGCAGCTTCTGGTTTAACGGTCCTGAGTTTCTAATTTTACCTGAAAATCAGTGGCCTGAATTTGTTCTCCATAACAATTATTCTTCAAAGGAAGATAATGAATTAGTGTTAGCAACCACATTAATGAATGTTTAAAGTATTACTCCAACTTTGTCGGAAACCTTTGATCTAAATAAATTTAGTAATTTAAATAAACTGTTTAGAATAACAGCGTATGTTTTTAAGTTCATTTATAACTTGAAATTAAAGTATCTTGCAACAAAGCACGACAATTTAGACAATCACAAAAGTAATATACAGGGATATAAAAGAATAATCAGTTTCATTGATCAAATGAACCCTTGTCAATCATCAATGGCGAGGATACCGATGGTGCAAAAGATTACTGGATCAAAGATGCGCCACATTATGCTCCACATTCAATAATTTCACATGGTAATTATTACAACCAGTTGAAAAATAATTAAACCTTATTGTTAAAGATGATATAATTTATTGCAAGGGACATTTGAACACTTCTGTTTCCAACTACCCTATTTTATTGCCATGTGATCATCACTTGACTTATTTAATTATTTTAAATTCACATAAAGAAGTCAAAAACAATGATGATGTTCGTCATACAAATATCAGACAGAATTTTTGGGTGCCACGACTTAGACAAATAGTACGTAAAGTTTTACACGATTGAAAGTAATCCTTATGCATATCCTATTACTTCTTCCGTTCATGATTGTCGTGTTACTTTCTTTTTTATTTTGTTTCCATGGCTTTATTTCTCAACGTAGTAAACCTTCGCTTATGATATCCGATAATGGTAGGTCGTTCAACAACATCGAAATTCAACAATACTGTGCAATCAACTCCATCAAAAGGAAGTTTAATCCTCCAGAAACTCCCTGGTTCTTTGATAGAATGGTCGCATTAGTAAAGCGTTGTTTGAAGAAATCTGTTTATCATAAAAAATTGAATTTCGTCAATATGCTAACCGTATTAAAGTAAATGGAAAATGTATTAAATTCTCGTCCCACAACTTACGTTTACGACGATTTAAATGAATACCCTCTTACACCTAGTTGTTTATTGTACGGAAGAAACTTAAATGAAACTTCGTATAGATAATACTATGACACTACCAGCATCTTCCAACGAATTAAAGAAAATAATAAACGAGTTCGAAACTAAATTTACGAACGAGTATGTAACAGAATTACGAGAGCGTTCAATTAAAAATGATCAAAAACGATCGAATATGGTAAGTCCTAGTGTAGACTATGTGGTTTCAATTTACGATTCTCGACAACCTAGATCGTCATGGAAAGTTTAATTACAGTAAAGACAAAGAAATAACAACTGTTCTCGTACGGACAGTTAACAATCAAATGTTGGCGCGACCTATCACCAAACTGCACCCTATTGAATGCGCTATTCATGTTAAACCAAGGTTCGTAGACGAAACTATTATACCCCATATTTTAAATGGGTTGTTCTAAACTAAATAGAGCAGCAGGGGGAGTATCGTGAGTCACTGTTAAAAAGCTTTGTTATATTACGGACTTGTTTTAATATCTTGTATAGGGTCGTTAACACGGCACCATGCTCTCTTAATATATGAATATCAATATGCCTGTAACAGTGCCATCCTAAAGATTTAGTATTTACTGTATATCTTACCTAATCTACTTAATCAGTTAAAGTAGTCACTACAATATGTAAAGGTTTATTTCTTATTTGCAAATGCTAAAGCTCACACAGAAAAAGGAAGTGTAACACCATCTAGGAACGAGAGTAAAATAGCCTTTTTACAAATTTAGGCTCAAAATTATGAATTAATAACATTTAAAGATTGTCAAAACAAATGCAAATGGTCCAAGTCATCCCTTCGTGGGAGAAATTCTCAAAACATTTTAACGATAATTGCTGCTCAGCGTGGATTGAAAATTTCTTTCATAATACTTATTTTATTTGGTAATGGAATCGCATTCATTCTTAAAATAGAAGGCAGTTATTTTTTGTGTTTTACTTTTAGCCTAAAAGTTTTGATATATCTAAAGTGAATCTTTAAAAATATTTGATCATTTCATAAAATTAATGTTTGATTCTCTTCTTCGAAAGCAATTGGTTTTCTAAATGGTTTGCGCAATGTTTGAATACCGAAATGTAAAAAGTGGTGTAGCTACCAGTGCACTTGAGTAATTCAGAAATTTGTGAGGTAAGACACAAAAGCACCGTTCTAGTAAGTAAAAACCTCCAATTGTTAATACAAATATTTTATATTTACAAAAATTACAAGTCCGAAATCATTTTTATTTCTATATATTTTACTAAAATGATTCGCGGAAGGGGGGGTTACCAGGTCCTATTATATTCAATATAATGTGTAAATAAAGAAAAGATATGTTTTGTAAGCAATAATAAAGCATCACAGGTTGTAGCAATGTATGTATAAGCTTAATTGTCATAATATGGTATTCATTTAACTCAGGTAAAGCAAGAAGAATAAGAAGCAAAGTTGATAGTAAAGCATGTACTAATTGTAAAGCACATAGAAAAAAATTGTAAAGCCCATAGAACAAAATTGTAAAGCACATAGAACAAAATCGTAAAGCATATAGAATAAAATTGTAAAGCATATAGAATAAAATTGTAAAGCATATAGGAGAAAATTGTAAAGAATATAGGAGAAAATTGTAAAGCACATATGATAAAATTGTAAAGCATATCGGATAAAATTGTAAAGCATATAGAATAAAACTGTAAAGCACATAGGATAAAATTGTAAAGCACATAGAACAAAATCGTAAAGCATATAGAATAAAATTGTAAAGCATATAGAATAAAATTGTAAAGCATATAGAATAAAATTGTAAAGCATATAGGAGAAAATTGTAAAGCATATAGGAGAAAATTTTAAAGCACATAGAACAAAATTGTAAAGCATATAGAATAAAATTGTAAAGCATATAGAATAAAACTGTAAAGCATATAGGATAAAATTGTAAAGCATATAGGATAAAATTGTAAAGCATATAGAATAAAATTGTAAAGCACATAGAATAAAATTGTAAAGCATATAGGATAAAATTAAAGTAAAGCACATAGAATAAAATTGTAAAGCACATAGAACAAAATTGTAAAGCACATAGAATAAAATTGTAAAGCATACAGAACAAAATTGTAAAGCATATAGAATAAAATTGTAAAACATATAGGATAAAATTGTAAAGGACATAGGATAAAATTGTAAAGCATATAGAACAAAATTGTAAAGCATATAGAATAAAATTGTAAAGCATATAGAATAAAATTGTAAAGCACATAG
>JAUELD010055421.1:0-14262 GCA_031471615.1 Aglantha digitale | reverse complement strand
ATAAAATTGTAAAGCACATAGGATAAAATTGTAAAGCATATAGAATAAAATTGTAAAGCACATAGGATAAAATTGTAAAGCATATAGAATAAAATTGTAAAGCACATAGAATAAAATTATAAAGCATGATACTCATTATTATGAAGCATAACATTCAATATTGCAATATTACACTCAAAACTAAACATACGACTCATCCTGACTCATAATTTCTGTATAAACGTCATTACATGGAGGAAAGCTTGATAACATTTCGTTAGATTGTTTAATATTTTCTTTATAATTGCTTTTATTTTTCATTTGTATCCACGAAGAATGGCCAACAGAGCTATCAGTTATATTTCCAATTCTTGTCACTTTAATCCCTTTGATAGGCAGCAAAGATGTAGCCTTGGAAACAAGTTGGTTACGATCTTCTCTGTTATTACTATAAATAAAAAATTTACCATCATTAAAAGCATTTCGTACTTCGGTTCTTAGTCTGCGGTTGATTCGTTTCAAGTCACGTGCAGACAATGGCTTATTACTAAAAGATGGCGTGGTTTCATTTCCTTTGGTAGTGAGTTGATCGATTTTCTTGGGTGCTTTTGTGAGTAAAGTTTTCTGTAGGTGTAAAGATTGTCCTTTGTTGTCAGGCATTTCGTCATAAACATTCTTTACGATGTCATTATCGTTTTTCAGTTTTAGTTCGAAAGGACTGTTTGATTGCGGGGAAACATTTAACGTATTGAAAGTATCGGGAAGAAGCGGAAGAAATAAACTATCCCCCGATATAACAGGGCTAGTTGTAATCGGAATAGAAGGTGTTAAGATAATATTGCAGTTCTCATCATTTTTAGATATTGTGGGGATAACTACTTTAGCTTTCATACATGTTTTTCGAACAGGTTTAAATACTACAGGAAGTTTATTAACTTTTACAGGAGCCTTTACAACTGATATATTTTCCAATTTTACTTCAGACACATCAAATCTTTCGCTAAAATCTAATTTCTGTTCAATATGAAAAGCATTTGCTTTAATGAAGTTATTTTGCAATTTAGTCAATGCAAGGTTTTTAACAGGTGGTAATGTTTTTGGGATGGGCGTTTTACTGACACAAGAAACTGACTCCTGCATACCAGTGTTGTCGCTTAGCTTGTTGATTTCGTCCATAGAAAAACTCTCTTCAACATCTCCTATAATAATAGCTGAGACGGAAGTTATTTGATAGTTATCCACGTGTTGTAGAATGGTTCCTTGACCTTTCACAACGCTTTTTGTAGCTGCACGTGTTTGAATATGCTGTCGGTTTTGAGTCTTTTGAATGTGTTCTTCGTACGAAGGAGCCGCTGGTTGGCGACGTCGATCCACGGAGTGGAATATGACGTTGGGTGTGGCAAAAAACTCTGTAGCGAAATGCTGTATGATCGGCTGTGATATCACCTGCTTTTTGATCACGTGACTGTTTTCAGAAAGCCCGTTGGCCAAATTGTTTTGTGATAGGTAACTTTGGTCCAAAGAATAATTACACGATGAGTCGTTCGCCGGTTTTTTTTCGTGTAAACTTGTCACGCTTCCACTTTCAGACAACGCACGTTTGTGTTCGATAAGTTCTGCACTTGTGGTGTTGCTATTTAAGACACGTTTATGTCGAGATTTCTTTATTAATTTACGTTCGTATTGGTCATTTATATCGTTGACAAGTAACTCAGCATGTTTTTGTACTGTTTGTTTTTCTAATAAGTCAAGACGACTCGATGAAGGAGACGAGGGACTGCTTTTCGATAATCTAAGTAAATCAGGAACTAATGTTAAGATTGGAGAGTTAAATTTTAAATTAGCCTTCTCGTCTGATTCGTTTGTGCCGATGCTGGAATCGCTATGTGCGAACGCCGATTGAATGTTTACTTCATGTGGATGCAAAACAAGTGACGATAAATCGCTATATCTTTCGGAATCGTTACGGGAATCGGATTCATCATCATTGTAGCACTTCATGAGAAATTTAGGTGAATATTGCGGACACTGACAATTATAGATAACCTGATCGTTACCTGAATCAGAATCTTCGCCTGGTCCATCGTCCGTTTCTATTTCAGAATCATTGCCAAGTATAAACTCGTTAGCTTTTGAAAATATTCCTAAATAGTTCTCTATAACGAAGCAAACAAGATCACTTGACCCGCTTGTTTGCTCTCCCACTTGCAGTTTGTTATTTACAGGTGGCCACATTATGCTTGGTGATACGCATATAGATAAGTTATACGAGTTCATATTATTTTTATCAGAAAATCTTTGGATATGATATAATGTGCACATGAATTTCATTGTGATGTCGTAGTTTTCCTTTGGAAGGCGTTCAAATAACCTAAAACATAAACTTTCATTATTATAACTTTCAATAGAACTGTTTTTGTTTTTTAGTTAAATTATATAATACACCTACTTTTTGATTTGCTCTACTCTCTGTTCAATATTTGATAGCAGTTTAGTAGCTACCAGTTCTTCGTATAACTCCGAACAGATCAAGCTGTCTGGTAATGAACGAAAAAACTCTTTTAATACAGTTGCTAGAACAATGGCGCTTTTTTCTGATATATCAATTTCTTTTCCTAAAAGAATCAAGATGTAAATGCTGAATATCAGTCAAAACTGCTCGTTGAATTAGGTAATTTAGAATTTTTTTAGTTTACATGATGTTTTAAATAAATAACCTGCATCTAGCATTTGTCGCACTTGCTTTACCGTTCGTTGCAATGCTGATTTGCGAAATATACCAGTTGTCGTTGGACCTTTACGAAACAGCTGAGTCAATATTTCCTATAAATATAATGAAAAACAGTCAACTTACTAACTCGTATGAAAAGCTAATGTTACAACTAAAGAATAAATTTAGTTAGTAAGTGTAGCAATATACACTAAAGAATAAGTGACATCTCTTATAGTTATATTTTAATGATACACTCTTTTCATCGAGCATGTAGAAATATACACTAAAAGATAAGCGACATCTCTTATAGTTATAGTTTAATGATACACTCGTTTCATCGAGCATGTAGAAATATACACTAAATAAAAAGTGACATCTCTTCATAGTTATAGTTTAATGATACAGTTTTTCATCGGGCATGTAGCAATATACACTAAAGAATAAGTGACATCTCTTATAGTTATAGTTTAATGATACACTCTTTTCATCGAGCATGTAGAAATATACACTAAAGGATAAGCGACATCTCTCATAGTTATAGTTTAATGATACACTCGTTTCATCGAGCATGTAGTAATATACACTAAAGGATAAGCGACATCTCTTCATAGTTATAGTTTAATGATACACTCTTTTTATCGAGCATGTAGTAATATACACTATAGGATAAGTGGCATCTCTTAAAGTTATATTTTAATAATAAACTCTTTTCATCGAGCATGTAGAAATATACACTAAAGGATAAGTGGCATCTCTTACAGTTATAGTTTAATGATACACTCGTTTCATCAAGCATGTAGAAATATACACTAAATAAAAAGCGACATCTCTTCATAGTTATAGTTTAGTGATACACTCGTTTCATCGAGCATGTAGAAATATACACTAAATAAAAAGTGACAACTCTTATAGTTATATTTTAATAATACACTCTTTTCATCGAGCATGTAGTAATATACATATAAGGATAAGTGGCATCTCTTATAGTTATAGTTTAATGATACACTCGTTTCATCGAGCATGTAGAAATATACACTAAATAAAAAGCGACATCTCTTATAGTTATAGTTTAATGATACACTCTTTTCATCGAGCATGTAGTAATATACACTATAGGATAAGTGACATCTCTTATAGTTATATTTTAATGATACACTCTTTTTATCGAGCATGTAGTAATATACACTAAAGGATAAGCGACATCTCTTATAGTTATAGTTTAATGATACACTCTTTTCATCGAGCATGTAGTAAAATACACTAAAGGATAAGCGACATCTCTTATAGTTATAGTTTAATGATACACTCTTTCCATCGAGCATGTAGTAAAATACACTAAAGGATAAGCGACATCTCTTACAGTTATAGTTTATCGAGTTAAACATTTTTTTATCAGTTTCAAGAGAACATGAGCTAAACAGTTGTTTTATTGTAATTTCCGTAAAAATTGTTAAGTATAGTGATTCCTATAGCTAATGTTTACCATTGCAATATAAGCCTATTTTTGAACACATGAATCGAATATTAAATTAGAAATCTTTACCTGAACAGGTTTCGGGATAATATCTTCTTCCGTTGATATATGCGAAAGTGAATTACCAAATAGCCTACGGTGAGAGTTGGAACGAAAAAGTGTTTTTAGACTGCGTTGCTTACGTTGTAGGCTATTGTAGTGTTTATCGTGGTGACTATTGTTTGAATGACTCATTTCATACCTACTTGATGTAATGTCTAATATAGTTGGCGGATAGACTCGCACCATAGCTTGGTTACACCCTCCAAAGTGGTTTGAAAAACATTATCCGAATAATAGCTAATTTTACTGTTAAAAATATTAGGATGTGCTATGATATAGTTACTATGATATGATAGGTGAACTACAGTATATTAAATCTTCTAAAACTTTTCGAACAAAACGCCACTGCAAACACGTCTCTACACAACAAACTGAGTGTACGAATTAAATTTAAATATCTCGTATCACAACATTGGAAATTTTATAGCCAATGAGATTAGATGATTCCGCAAAATAAAGATTCGATTTCACCATCTTTAAACATAAATTTAGTGTCATCATGCAAACAACTACAATGTAGTTATTTATTTAATTGGTAATCGTTAAACGAGAAAAGACATTGTGACGTCAACAAACACCGTTTAATAAAAGAAAACCTCATGTTTTTTAATTGCAACAACTTTAATTCAAATTGAAATTGCAAAGATGTTTTGCTACAACACGTTGTTTTTCAGCATCGCACGTATTGACCTATCTTATTCATGTATACAATACTGCATGAAGAACTAATACACATACGATTAATACAATATAATTACTTTCTGTTTTTCACTAGATAAATTTGAAATGAATCTTTTATTTTTTTTCTTATGTCTTCTCTAATATTCAGTTGACAGTTTTTCATCACAAATCCTCAATCATACATAAAAATGCATTAGTTACACATCTCTGTTGTAAGTCTCTCATCTCTCTAAGTTAATGTAGCTAAAACTGTCTAAAAGATGACTGCTATTTATTTAGTAAATAAAAGTTTCGATGTTTTTATAACATAACTTAGCAAACAAACTGTTATAATATCTTTATTTTAGTGTTCTTTCTTGATGACTTAATTATTATGATTGATATTATAAACTTATAAAACCGTCATTTCCAACCATTCATTTACATTTCTGTGACCGCAGTAAAGATATGATGTACTAGATAGAGATAACCGTCAAACAGCAGTGAATATAGAATTACACCATTTTTCATGGAATTTCATACATTGACGTCAGAACGGGAACTAGTTTATATATATTCATTACTTTACTACTCTGCTAGATTTTAGTTTGACACTTTCTTTTGTACCCATTAAAATAGTTAACTCGGTAGACAATTACTGCTACACTTTTTTTTTCAGAGCTGTTAATGGAAATTGAGTCTGCACAAAAAATGAAATTTTTTATAGAACTTACTTTCCAGGCGGTGAATTGTCAATAGGAGAATATATCGGTTTAGGTACTTTTTTATTCATTGCCCAGTTGATAATAGGCGATTTTTTCATTGGATTTTTTTTCCATTTTTTTGAATTGTTTAAATCTAAGAAGAAGAAAAATGTCCCTATTGGCCAATGGTCGTAAATGAACATAATATCTGGATTTCGTTAATAAAAAAAGTAAAAAGAAAATGCTAAACCTTTACTATGCTAAGCTATATACTTGATTTGGTTTAAATAAGATTACCTAGCGGAAATCTTGTTCCAGTCTTCTTTTGTTTTTTTAATGCAAACAAACAAAGTCGCTCTTGATTTATGCTTTTCGAATTTTCCAAAGAACTTTCAAACTCACTGTCGTTCACATCTTGGGTTTGCTCTCCAACATTTCGCGAATGGTATTTATTAATTGAGTATGGAAGTTCGTGACCTAAATTTGAAAAAGTCAAAAGCAAAACCTTATCTTTTAGGGTGGTATTTGCTAATATAGTATTTGTTATACCTATGAGAGGGAAAGTGGACAAAACATCTTTTGATGACAACCACAATTGAAACTCACTGTTATCTTCGTTCTGCTGAAAAAGATTTAACTTCAAACTATGCAACATGCGCTGAATCGCGAGGTAAATTTATTTAACAATGTGTCCATAATAGAACATTCATGCACAAAATGTATGCAAAATAAAAATAGTATTTTTAGGTTTATAATTATTTTTAAAAATATTTGATCACTAACTTAAATCAATAAGGCCAGTATTGAAAAATCTTATAAGAAAACAGTAGCATTACAGACAATGCTTATATAATTCAATTTACCTGGCATTGGAATTTTTCCAGTGTAATTCTGATAACTTCTCTAACTGAATCGTTGGGTGATATTGATAATAACAATGACTGAATATATCAATCATTAAAATTAATCTAGTGTAAGCAGCACTTTATGACTAATACTAACACATGACTAATACTAATATAACACCTTATGGCTAATACTAATTACAACGAGTGTAACCAATGTCTTAATCTTAGGATGTTGTAATACTAAAAGTCACGATATAGATTATGTATATAAATAACCTGATTTTGTTCGTCCGTGGTTGTCTTGTTGGATATTTTAATTTGGCTTTCATTTCTTTGTTCAAGATATCTTCTTTCAATTACAGTTCTAGGAGTAGGAGAAATACATAAATGCAAAGAGTACAATTACCAGTGGGTACTAGTTTGTTTTGGCACCGCACGTTATAGGTATATAGGAATTACATTTTACTGAAGGTCCCCAGACTATGGCTAAAAACAAATGTAACAAAGAGAAAAAATAACTGTTAAACTGTCAGTAATTATTCTGCAATGTTTTATGTTTGATACAAGACAAATTAGTTTGAAAGGTTTAAAAATTTGCTTGATCAAGATAAGTGAAAACTTTCTGCAAAAAACAAAAACACCTGATGAACTAACCCTCATATATAGTAAGGAGTAGATTTTGATAATTCTCAAAGGAATGTGATTATTTCACTTTTATGATCCTAGCTACGTTAAACACAAGTTAGCTTGGATATGTAACTAATCATAATAATTAAAAAAACTTCTTTAAATATGTCACTTTTCAAATTACCGTCAAATATCTGTGATATTGTACCATATTTTCATATAACTTTTTGCAAAAAATGAAAAAATAACCGAAAAACGTTTGGCCCTCCTTCTGTGGAAACAAAATTTCCTTTTTTATGACTCTTTAACTACACACAAAAACAAAAACGGTAAAAACTAATGAATAATTCTATGGTATCATGGACCCAGTAAAGGGACACAAGACTTTATTGGATAAAAGAAAACTTATACCATATATTTCCTTCTAATAGTATACAGAAAAATAAAACAATGTTATATACGGATCATGTTTATTTTAGACCAAAATTTGCTCCATCTACCCCAATTTCTATTGTTTTTATGAAAACCATAGTTTTTGAGAAAAACCAGGCATTAAAAACATTAAAAATAAGTTAGTACCAGTAATAATGACCACTTTTAATGAATCTTTTTTTAATGAGGTATTTTGACAACCTTAATTCGTTAATGGTCATTCATTTCTAATAGGCTTTAATAGTGCTTATCAAATCGTTTCAAATATTGCAAATAAAAAGATGCCGAAAATTTCACAACTTACTTTTGGAGTATGTCCAGCCAATATTCTTTGTCTTCAATAGAACTAATGAATATTTAAAAATTAAGTAATTCAACTAATTAGTCTATAAACACGAAAACATTCACACAAGATCCACTTAAGGTGTTGCAGTGCTGCTAACTAAACTGGTAGTTGCATCTGTCGACGCAAAATTAATCAGTACGATAATAAAGGCGTATTAAATACATTATAGCTCTTTTAAACCCTTTTACACCTATTTTGTAAATTTTTTTGGCTAAAAAAAGTAGGTTTTTATTGCTTTTATTATCCGCAATTTAAAATAGTTCATCAACACTTTTTGATGCCACGCTCTAAATCAATAAAGCTATCTTTTCCATAAAAAAGAAGAAAAAAAAAATGTCCTTAATGACAAACACTACCTACTGAAATGCGTAGCTACGATATTTCACTTGCTATTGTTATCAAGATCAGGAAGGATCTTACTAAAGTACTGCACAAAATATTAAAAAATGTTATAGAAATCTATAAGGACATTTTTTCAATTCAGAGTAAGTTTTTCTTTATTGAAAAACAGTATATTATTTTCTCACATACTTGAAAGTTGCAACATAGTTTGTTGTTGGCCAGCCAATAACACACGACTTTTCATGCGCAACTGCAGCGTCCGTTACTTCATCTATGCAATGAGCCAGCCATATCTCACTTACATGAACTCTTTCTTTCAGCTTATAGGTGGAAGCAGATCTGTAAGATAATCACGAGTGAGATGATACACTTATTTATTTTTATTAAGATGTAGCATTAATTTCTCTCTATGTATCTTTATTTAAAATCCTATAATTCAAACAGTAAGGGTGAAGGGGGGGGAGGCTATAGACGGCATTAGAATCTATCGTGGTGCAAAAAGATCTTTTTTCAATACAAAAAATATTTTGATTAAAATATACGCCTGCAAAAAGGGGTTTATAGAAAGAAAGAAAATGTCTTATAAAATGTCTATTGCAATATAATAGAAACGATCGATGTGAACTTTTTGCACCTAAACATCTGACTAAAACACTTAATATAATAAGAATAAGGGGGAGCATCTTATTGAGAAAGGAAACCTTACTTTGTTTTAGCAACTAATAAAAGATCATTGAAGAGAAAGAAATAACGATCGTTTGATGACGAAGCCTAAATAAAAATATAAGCAATTTTATAAAGGGCTACGATAATGCAAAACTAAATCCATAGTAAATCTTCCACTAAATCTTTATGCAATTGCTCTATTTTAGATATTTAAAGATAAAGCGAAAGATAACGCAACACTACATTTAGTGTTGATTACATTAAACTTAACAGTCGACTCCCTGAATGATAGAATCGACTTATATGCATATTAGAGCAGGATTGTTGGAGAAAGAATCGACATATTGGGTAACATTAAGATTTACTAAAATAAGAGCAGTTGTACTGAAGACTTAAAGCACTGAAGACTCACCGAAGACAATTTTACATGTCCTTCGTGAACTAATACCCTTCTTGTGTTTTCTATACATGAAGAAGTAATTGGCGAAGACAGAGAGTCGTGAGTCGCTAAGTTGTCATCAGTTAACTTCTCATCGTCATTTGATAGGTTTCTACAAATAAACAAATACATTTGCAACTTATTTAGCAGCAAAAACTGGCACAAAGTATAGCTAATTTAAATAACTGTCCTTCTAAAATTTTAATTCAGAGGTATCTTATATCTTATTAAGGTATCTTATAAAAGTTTTTGAACTTTAATATCCAATTACCCAATTTTCTGTAGTAATGTGTCCTACATAAATATTTAGGTAACAGGAAAGTCAGAGTCACTTTAGACAGTTTTTTATAATTTTTGCATGTTAGTGGCAGCTATATTGCAAATCACACAGTGTAACTATAATTTAAATATAAAACTACGAGTTGAAACAGAATGGTAAGAAAATATGTTAATTAAGCACATTTTCAAAAAGGGTTTTTACGGTCTGTTACTATTCGCTGTCTATTTTATAGAAACCTTACCCAAACCCTTCCCCTTTACCGGTCATGAAAGACAGAGAATAGAAGTAGAGAGAAAATATCACCACAGGACACCAGGATATTAATTTACAGGATTGTAGCACAATCAAAGTAGCTATATATCAATCGGTTTGTACAAAATCCTTTATACTGCCTTTAAACTTATTTTCTCATTATTTTTGAAAAGGTTGTTTAATATATAAACTAACAATACAAACGTTTTGGTTAGCAATAAATCAAATCTTTGAATGAACTCTTCGACCCTAATACTTTTGAGCAGGCAAGTATGCTTTAACAAGATGAAGTTGCTTGGTAACAGAAATCTGTAAAACATTGACAAGATTATTACTTAAAACTTTCTTCAGTTGCGCAAAATAGACTTTAACACGCATATTCAGGAAATTCAGATAAAACAATTAATTCATATTAAAACTTTACTCTTTTGATGTAAGCCATATATTTATTATTCTCGCAAAATTTGTGATATTGGTAATTCAAAATAATAATTTCAAAATAATAGCCCAAAACATCAAATAAAACCTTTAATTTAATTCTCCGATTTTTTAAAAAAGTAATTATTTTGTAATTACATCAATAATAAAACTCACCTGAATAGGGGGTGCCGTTAATTATTGCAATTAAATTTTAAATCAATATAAATCATACTTTTCTGCATAAAGATGGAATGGAGTAAACAGCTCCAGTAAGAATAACAATTATAGACAACATTGAAGTAAACGCAACATTACCAAACGTCGAATTAAGTTGTATTTGTCTGTATAGCTAACTTAAGTTAATTACTTTTATGACAATATTGATAGATTAAAAACAGGAAATAGATAAAAAGATCTATTCAGCAGCGCTTATTGAAAGATTGCAAATGTAAAATTAGTCTTTGTAGTACATTAAAACTCCCAATGTAAAAAATGTGAAAAAAGTCCCATTATTAAAAAGACCAAGTGTGGAATTAACCCAAAGTAAAAATGATCCAATGTAAAGATGTCCTAATGTAAATGTAAGGTAACAAAATTAAGTTTAGGTGCAGCGTGAAGAAAAGACATACATGCATACATGGCGCAAGTGGAATTACGAAACTAACTTAAACTAACACAGCAGAAAATAAACAGAAACATTCTTATTGAATTAGTTAAAATATAAACGCTCATTTACAATTTCAAGGGATTCCAAGTTTGTTTTTGATTAAAGAGCTTTGTATTTAATAAATCCATATAAATTGACACAAATTTTAAAATATAGATATTTTGAACATGCAGTTTGAAAGGTTGTTAGACATACAGGTTTAATATTTTTGACCGGAAAACATCTTATCGTTGCTAGATCCGGACCGTTTTTATAAAGAGCCTGAATCTAGTAAAAAGAACGTAAAAATCAGGATTGATATTTAATTTATTACTAATTTAACTTTCTATCTGCAATGTTCCCCATGCACACTTCTTAAACATTTACTTGGATTTAGTTTTTATTGATTTTTACCTTGTTGTGATGTCATCAAGGTGTCTTATTCCTGGATCGTATTTATCTATCGTTATCAAATTTTATTTCAGTTTTGTCCGTGCAGAGATGGAAAATAAACAAAATCAGTGTCAACAGCTTTTGATTTATTTGATGTTTTGTTTAACATGTTAGAACAAAACAAACCAAAACAAGTCAGAGTTACTTTCACCTATACGTTTGTGGTTTAAGCTCTGTGACAGTCCGAAATTGATGCGTGAGCAGTAAGTTAGGCGCAATTATAGCATTACTGTAGCTCAAAAGGTAGCTAATAAGTTTGCGAAAGACTCAATATAAAAATATATTATACCTTCTTATACTTCCTTCAAACACATCTTCAAAATGAATGTTGTGAATTCTGGATATCCTATTAACTGAAGATCCTATTTGTGATGTTTGTTTATAAAATCTCGACACATGAAGCCGTGACTTTTCACACTTTTTTACGCGAGCATGGGAGCGAAATTTCGCTAACGCGGCAGATGCTAATAATAAGGTTCTTAATTTTGTTTTTTCTTCATCCTTTATGTTTTCTTTACCCTCGTCTTGTTTAACTATTCGTAAATCATCAATGCTTGTTAAGCTTAGCGGTCGAATTTTTTTATTAGCCAAATATGTCTGAGTACCAACTATTTTGTAATTAGTTAACATAGGTAAATCCAAAGTCATTTGCACTTTCTTTTTACGGATATCCATTAGTAGCGATGTTACCATAGTAATTCAATAAGTGATAAACTTTCAATGAAAGCAGTTCTGACAGTGATTCGTGTATCATAGCCACATCATCCTTAATGTGTACACTGCTCAAATCCAATAGATCAACACAATTTAATACAGCGAGCGTGATACTGTTATTTAATTACTGTTATATACTAAAAACTTCAAAAAAAATGTTTCGTTTACTTATAGGATACAAACAAACAAGAAGTAAAATCAAACCAAACGCGCTGACAATTCTATTTTAAGTAATACATTAAATTATTTATAAAACTATTTTTTTATTAACATTATTTAATCATGTCAGATTTTATATAACAGCATTATTTCTCTCCGTTATAATATATATATAATTATATATACTTTATATAGATATCTACATAATGCCAAACGAGATTAGTTCATAGTAAAAAATAGAGTTCTTATAAATACAATTTGGAAAGTAAATGATGTTATATCATGAAAAGCTTTGCGTATATTATTCTATACTATACTATTCTTTAAGTGCTTTGATTTTTTTATCATTAAAACGATTGTTTTCTGCTGCTATGCTATACTTTCTTATTCAAATTACATACGAATGGATTAAAATCAATTTATATATTTCCATATAAAAGTAAAAATGACGGATTTAATCAAATAATAGATCAAGCATTTCGCAGTAAGTAAGATATATAAAAGATAAGGCCTGTGTAATATCCATTGTTAGTAAAAAGTATAGCCTCGAAATTTGTGTTTTACAAATCCACCTGTATTCTCCCTTCCCCAATAAAACAATCCCCATACGTCCATATTGCTCCTTTGTATTCACCCGTCCATACTATCTCATCATAATCACTTCGCACAATTGCTCTATACTTCCACTTCATACATATATTCCTAATCCATCCATACTTTTCCTCCGTCTTCACTTATTCTATCTCTCCGTCTTCATCCACTTCTTCTAAATACACACTTCATTCTCAGTCAGAATCATATTCTTGTTTGTTTTTTATCACATATCTAATAATCTTATTGTATTAAACTCATATGTTTTTTATATTAAAAACAAGTCGGCGACTTCTAGAAAACATAAACCTATTCCAAGTGACTTAATTAGCGAACTATTTGAAAATAATACTAATCCTTCATAAGCATGCGCTAAAGATAAGTCTTTAAGTAAATCGTCGCCATATATGCGTCGCCGTCCTGCTTTTTTTTCTTATTCAGTAAGATGTAGTTGTCGTAACGGTAGAGTAGTAAAATAATTCTTAAAGCAGTGAAAGAATCATTAAGTCGATGTAGTTAACAGTTAAAACTATAAACCAAAAAGTCTATCCATAGGTGCATCCATATAATAACCGAAGAAAATGATAGAAAGATATGAAAGAAATAAAAAATAACGATAAAAACTGAAAAACTGAAAGTGAATTGTACAGCACAGATGTAATTTAACATATATGTAAATTGAACTATACAGCTGTATTGTACATATATGCAAGTTAAACAGTACTGATGTATTTTACAATATCTGTAAATTTAACATTAAAATGTATTTTACATATATGCAAGTTGAACAGTACAGATGTATTTTACCATATATATGAGTTGAACAGTAAAAATGTGTGTTATACCATAAATGTGAGTTGAATTGTACAAATTTATTTTATGATATATTTGAGTAAAACAGTACAGATGTATATTACCATATAAGCGAGTTGAGCAGTAAAGATGTATTTTACCATATAAGTGAGTTGAGCAGTAAAGATGTATTTTACCATATAAGTGAGTTGAGCAGTATAGATGTATTTTACCATATATGTGAGTTGAACAGTAAAAATGTGTGTTATACCATAAATGTGAGTTGAATTGTACAAATTTATTTTATGATATATTTGAGTAAAACAGTACAGATGTATATTACCATATAAGCGAGTTGAACAGTACAGATGTATTTTACCATATATGTGAGTTGAGCAGTACAGATGTGTTTTATCATATATGTGAGTTGAACAGTATAGATGTATTTTACCATATAAGTGAGTTGAGCAGTATAGATGTATTTTACCATATAAGTGAGTTGAGCAGTACAGATGTATTTTACCATATATGTGAGTTAAGCAGTATAGATGTATTTTACCATATAAGTGAGTTGAGCAGTATAGATGTATTTTACCATATAAGTGAGTTGAGCAGTACAGATG
>JAUELD010055312.1:14096-25061 GCA_031471615.1 Aglantha digitale | reverse complement strand
TCATGATGAAATAATTGTAACGATGAAATAATGTCATGAAAGAATACAAGTTTAAAAGTAACATGTGCGTTTGTGGTACACTTAAACCTATTTAAGTACCTATAACGTACATGTTTCTTATAAAAAGACAGCGTTTGTCGTACACTGAACCTATTTAAACGTACATGTTTGTTGTAAAAAGACAGCTTTTGTTGTACTTTTAATCATATTTAAACGCACATGTTCGTTATAAGAAGACATCGTTTGTCGTACACTTAATCTGTTTTAGGAGACATGTGATTGCATGCCCACACAGACATACATGCAAAGTGTAAAATACTTAATTCAATATATAAAGCACCTGTAAGATTTTTTAGATTTTTTTAAAACAACTAGTCAGTGGTATGCATAAGGTTTTTTTATCAGTCATGATGTCGATACAGAAACTGATATTTAATTTTAATAGTCCTGTAGAACTTTTACTTGTCCAACGTTAAATTTAAAAAAATCTTTTTTCCAAGGCATTGTAAGATTCTTATAATAAATATGACTTGATAATTTGATGCATTAAATTCTTTTCTTTAGGATTCACAAAATGATTACGGTTTTTGGGGTTTAATTTGAAAGAAAAAAATCGATATATAAGTTTACAATCAAATGAAACTATCAAAAAAAATGTTTTGCATGTTCGATGGAGTGCCTTTGATATATATTTTTTCGCAACCACATTAAAAATAACTAGCTGTCTATGGCTGTAGAATCAATGGTTGAACTTCAATGTTGATAATTCCATTTCATTTATTTTATTTTCGTTTCTCGCCTGAATGTTGATTAAAAACAAATAATGTTTGGTACACTACAGTGGCTTCTTAAGATTTTTTATTTTCATAAATGTTTTCTAGGCAATTTAAATAGAGGAAAGAGCCAGCGAAAAAAATCCACTTAGGCCACACTACCATTTTCAGAACACTTATTGTATTAATACATAGATAACTTTGATTTCACTCCACTTGCTCTTTATTCCTACGATTATAGAAAATTGTATTTATTTTACTTTTCTCCTGTTGGACAGTCATAGATTTATTATTTATTTTCCAATCATCAGTCAAAATTTGACTCCTCCTGTACTGCTGGACGACCCTTTATGCATCACTGCTGTTTCGAACAGTTATTATTTTAGTTATTTATTTATTTATATATCATTGCAGTTTTAACTATAACTTAAAAACCATGATATTTTTTACTTCTATTAAAAGACATTCATTCAAAATAGAATTATTATTTTCAATAATTTTCTTTTTTTAGATTTAGATGTGAAAACTTACCTAGTGAATTTTCAGAGTTTATAAAAACAAAATTTTGTGCCAGGTGCTTTTCTTAATGATGTGCTATGAATTATAAAAGCATCAAGTGAGTTTTGTTTATCTCTTTACTGTTATTTTTTTTTTATGAATGTAAGAATTTGAAACATATTTTTAATTAATATTGTTTACATGTGTTATTTTTATTATCTTTAAGCTCAACTAAGGTTACTATTTTAATCAACTACTTCTACACAACACAACATATTTATGTACAAGAAATGTGCATCCACATGATTTGTAATTATATGCCCTTTTCATTACTATAGTATACAGTAATACAGTAATTATTTTTAGTAAAACTGACCATTTTTTAAACAAAACAATATTCTAAGAACTTTTTGGAAAAGTTAACAACACTGAATAATTTTTTGAGAAGCCTTGCACTTACTACACACATGATTCTTTCAAGCAAATAAGTGGTAAATGATTTGTATTTTCCATTTTTCGATAATGCGTTATCAGTAAGATACGAAAAATGGTTTTATACCGTAAAAAGGGGTGACTTTGTTCAAAATATGATAACAATATGGAAATGATTTAGTTGGCTATAACATTTGACTTGTAAATATTAAAATAACCAAAAAAAATTATTTACCCGGTTTTTTATTTGCCTATATTACATATTTTATAATTTGTTGTAGGGTGACATTGATCGCTCCTTATTTAGTCATATAACTACCATACATGCATTTTATCGATACTCGTTGCTACGATTTAAACATGTTAAATAGATGAAAAAATTTTCTTGGTCTTGGTATTGGTGTGCATTGGGAGTTAACAGTTTAAATAAAAAATTAATTTAAGTCTTTTTAACTACTTTTTAATTTAGATCTTTGATATTTTAAACTATGTTAACATTTAATACAATTCTCACTAAAATAAATATTTTGTTGGAAATTTCTCCATTGATTCAATATAAAGCACATAATAATGTGATTTTACATAATCGATTCCAGAACACTGCAAAACAGACAGCAACAGCACAAACAGCAAAACTACTTGTCATCTGCATTAAGGGAACTAGAACTTTCAGCAACATCATTTTTTGTTGACATAATCCTTTTTCCAGCAACAACTTTTCTACCTCTGCTTGGTTATGGACGATTTTTAGCTGCTGCTTTACTTTTTAACAAAGTCAGTACAGTATTGTTGCATACGGATTTGGCTGGTGAATCTTTATTCTCCATCCCAGGCAACCTTTTCAACACCTCAATTTTGCATATTGGCACAATTCCACATGCTTTAAAACCTTCAATAATGTTTTTAGGTTTTAATTGATGGAAAACCTGAATTAACAAGGAAGGAAAATATTCCTTCAGTAAAATTCTTACAATTCTTGATACTTTACTCCAATTTTCGAGGTTGGAAAATATGTGTTGAGTTCCGTAGCAAAGTTAAAAAAAAGGTTTGTTTTATAGTTTCTTGAATTACTACAGAGCTAAAATGGCTGACCAAGTTGAATAAATTTTTTTTGGGAGGGAATTGAATTGTTGATTTAACAAACCAGTCACTTTTCATTGATGCATACACAGCACCTACGGGACCATTTTGCATCCAACCTATAGAGAAAAAAAATCAAGTTAACAAATATTGATATCTTTTTGGCTAATTCGTTTCACACTTTTATTTATGTGTTTGAGAAAATCACACAAGGTTTGCAAGAAAGAACTTATCAAATTCCTTAACCAAAAACAAGTGAAGAAATCTCACATGTTGGCTAATGAAATTAGTGAAATAGTACTGAGTGATCATATATTTGAATATGAGCTGTACGTGAAAACAAACTCCATTTCAGCTATAATACCTTTGTAACAATGCTCTGCTTTGCAAACAATCATAGGCGGTACACTTTTCCCATCAAGTGCTCTGGCAAACATCACAGACACAGAAGACTTTGAGTGTTCTTGAATTTTTTCAATTCTACAGGAATAACCATTCCTAACAATAATTCCTAGTCTTGGATTCAGGATTATTTGACATATTAGTATCATCATAATTTATTATGTTACTTGGTGAAATACCACCTAACAAAATCTTCAACTCCGAAAAGTACCTACAAATTATGCCAACGTTGCCTTCAGATTATCTGCTACTCTTTTGGTGAGGTTGTTTCTTCTAACAAAAGAATTCAATCAACCTGGTCCTAAATCAAAGAGTCCCATTTATTTTAAAAACATCTAACTTAAAACGAAAGAGTCAGTAAATTATTTTTTATTTGTATCGAGTTAGTATTTAAAAAATTAAATTACCTTGAAGATTATCCTTAAAAACTCTATCCACAACATTTTGCCTATCTAAATAATCTTTCACCTAAAACCTAATTTCAATACCATTAAGAGTAATGCACCAATTTGTCAATTCAGTAACCATTTCTACAAGCAATTTTTCAGATTCTAAACTCAACCCTGTTTGACCACCAACTGTTTTAGAATGATTATTATTAACCTGAAAAAATAAAGTATACAATGGTCAATAAAATTTTGCAAATTTAAATCTCTTGTAAGTAATATTCTAGCAACATTGTTGGCATATACTATCTGACTTTTAAACAAATTAACTCACTTTATTGCAGATTTTGAACTGTTTTGACGCTTTTCTCAAAGACATTGTTCCACAAGAAACTTCTAAAACAGCCTTTTCCAAATCATCATCTACGTATGATATTTTATAATCTCCTGCACCTCTCTTTCTATTGTAGGTACATGGCATTTCTAAAACTAAAATATATTGTATGCATAACTCTAGGGTGCAACTAAAAGTACATGTTGGAGCAAATAAATAGAACAATTTAATTTTAATGCGATAAAAAAGGTACTAATATAGAAAAATAACTTACTGTTTTACAGAATGGCTGTTGTGACTGGCTACTAAAGACTTGATAGCTATTTGTACAAATTTAAATATCAAACATGTGCAAACATTTCATTTTTTTCTGATATTTAAAGCAATATTAAATTCCCTTATGAAATACAAAGATGAAAATATTTTTTAATAATATAAAAACAATAACTGGAGGTACAAATTATTGTATACGATGTGGGAGTATGTTTTTAGTCTTACATAAGTTTTATTTTTAAAAGTTCACAGTGTAACTAGAACGTTTTATTATTACCTATTTATATGAAATAATTCTTCTAAGGTAATTTATATTTAAATTCAAATTAATACAACTTTAGATCACAGCTGTCTGAATTTACGACGGCATTTGGCATTGCACATTTATTATGTCAAATTATATTATAATCAAAGTTAGTTTTATAAAAGTAATTCAATCTTTTTAAAAACATTGCTTTAAGAAGTCTTACCGTATACTGTTTTCAGTATATATTTCAAAAACAAAATAAAATTCAATATAAAAAATTATTCTGCAAAATTGGGTGATGTATCATAAAGTACATTAAAATATAGACCAATCACAACAAACTCTGAAAATTTAAGACAAGTTGGTTGAAAACCCAGGGTGCTAAAACATTTCGAAAGTATGGACATTTCTGTGACATCTCAAAAGTTTTTCAAAAATCATTGAGACATAAATAAATTTATATTTAATCATATTCTCCATTTTAAATATGTAACTAAACTTTGAAATCTCTTTTGTATTTTTTGTCGTATTAAGTTGATTTTTCATCATTGAGTTATTGGCATTTAAAAAAAGCTCATTTTCAAGGAAAATTTTGCTCTTAAGATTCAAGAAGACCGTAGCTACCATATAATGAAATGGCTGTGGCTACACCACTGCTGGTGTTTAAAACAAGTTATTTATTCCATTTGGGCTCTCTTTTAAAAGTGAATAAAATAAATACAATTTAATTTGATGTGCATATTGATTGCACATGGGTATTTTGCTGCTGGTATTCCTTGTGGCGGTGATTTACTTTGTGCAAACTATGACGAACATAATAATAATAATAATAATACTGTAGTTGGGTGTGAACTTTGTATAAGTACGAAAACTTTATTCATCATTGCATTGATGTAAAGCTCAAAAATAGGTTAAATTTAAAAAAGAAACATAAATTTCTTTTGAAAAAAGTTTCTGCAAAACTGACCAAAAGTTCATATGGAATATGCACTAATTCAGAACAAACAATTCTGTCAACTCTTACAATATCTAATAATTTTGTAGCAAAACTATAGCTACGGATATTAGCACATCGCTAGAATTAGAGAATACAATTTCTGTGAGTATTATTATAAAGTATATTATTCAATCATATTCTACATTGAACATATGCAAGTAAAATTGGAAATATTTATATCGTCGATTTTTTGTCTTCAATGTTGATAATTTATAGCTAGCTAGCATATTATTAGGGTGTTTTAATTTGCAAAGATTGGGGTGTCATAGTGAAACGGCGGTGTGGTCAGCTCGATAGTCCTAGTGTTTATTTACTCATATATACCCTAGGTGAATACATCTAAATCTAAAGCTTTTATATACTTTTATTATTTTTTGGGCAGGGTTTTGAGAATATATTATTTCTTACCGCAACCATATCTGACAGCCATTTTACTTCTAGTTAGATCACGTGCAGGTAGTTGATAAATATTAAAGGGAACCAAGCTTAAAAATAATGTTATTTCTGAAAGAACCTAGATCTCACACAAATCCCAATTTATAATCCCTGCTTGTTGCCGCGTTACGATTTTAGTGACGTATTGTTGCAGAATTTAATTTTTTTCTTTTCCGAAAAAACAACATTCATTATAACATGAATGATTCAGAAGAAAGCAGTTATTCTGAGAACGAAAGTTATTTTGTTGAAGAATCTTCCAAGATGGATGCTTTTACACATGGATTTTTGTATTAGTCATTTGAGTATAGAGAGTTTTTAAAGGGTATTTTCCTGAAAAATCGAGAGCAGGTTTACTAATATTTTATACTTGAACAGTTGGCCATGTTAATGGTTTATTGTTGTAGATGTTTTGGTTCTTCCTTACAATGTCTTTAAACACGGATTTTTGTATCATTCATTTGCATACAAGAACTTGTTTTATGCGTTAGTTCTTCCTCACGGTTCTTTTAAACGTCGATTTTCGTATTATTTAATAAAGCGTATAGGAGCTTATTAAGGGAATTTTCCTGGATAATCAATGGCCAGTATAAAATACTTTTAATTGAATATGTAAACATACTAATTTAACAAACTAGTTCTCCCTCAAGGTGCTTTTAAACATCGATTTTAGTATCGTTTATTTTCGTATAGGAAATTGTAAAGGGACCATTAAAATATGTGAATATATTAGTATGTTACAGTTATCAGGCATTTATTTTTATTTAGCTGTTTTAGCTTTATTTATCGTTGATTTTCTGTTTGAATCATGAATCTTGACCCACGGATCACGAATTTTGAATCTCGAGCTAAATAGCACAAAAAATAAAAAAATATGAAAATATGAGTCTACTAGGCATTGTCCTAAGATTTTCAGTTGACTTTTTTAATTTTCAAAGGATAAGAAGATTTAATTTTATAGCGACTGTAAAAATAGTGACCATGTCATCTTATTTGTTCCCTTTCTCATGATTAAAATAGTGACCATGTCATCTTATTTGTTCCCTTTCTCATGATTAAAATAGTGACCATGTTATCTTATATGTTCCCTTTCTCATGATTAAAATAGTGACCATGTTATCTTATATGTTCCCTTTCTCATGATTAAAATAGTGACCATGTTATCTTATATGTTCCCTTTCTCATGATTAAAATAGGGACCATAAGACCATTTATTTTGAAAAGTATCTGCTGTGGAGTGCTAACAACAAAGATTTGTCTTTTCTAACAAAATTTTGAAATTCCAAAGAAAGAAATAAAAAGGCAAATGTTTCTGGTTTGGGGTTATTAGA
Organism: Aglantha digitale; assembly: GCA_031471615.1. NCBI lineage: Eukaryota > Metazoa > Cnidaria > Hydrozoa > Trachymedusae > Rhopalonematidae > Aglantha > Aglantha digitale. The sequence goes on along the minus strand of JAUELD010055312.1, from coordinate 17,873 downwards.
CCAAATTGTTAAAAAAGTATTAGAACATTATATGTATTTGGAACGCACTTTTCATGCTCTATAATTCTATATAAAATATAAAAAAAAAAAATTCTTATTTTCCCTTAAACATAAATTTTAGTGTCATTCATTTGCGTGTAGGTAGTTTGAAAGGGAAATTTCCTGAAAAATAAATAGCAAATATATTTACCTAAACATGTGACGATGTTAATGGTTTGTTGTTACTGTAATTTTAAGTGTATTAGTAGCCAAGCAGCCAATCTAGACACCGTTTTCAACATTATGGCGGAAGGACATGCTCTAGATAGCGATAATATATGGCTAGAAATAAAAATTGTTGAAGCAATTAAAAGCATAAAAAAAGCAAAAAGATAGCTAGTAACGATTCCATCTTCAAAGTTTTACAAAAAGACAAAGTAATTAACACCACAGAATCTTAAGTTAGAAGTAAAATATTGTAATGTTGAAAAGAAACGTATTAACAAAAAATAATTCTTAAAAAAGTTTAATAACACTTTGCTTTAACAACGAAGGTAGTCTTAATCAATCGCCCTCGCCACCAACAAGTATTAGTGACACACCTATTACACAAAGTCAAAGAAGAACCATAGATGTTGAACTTAACTCAAGTAAGTTAGAATATTTACTTATAACTAAATTTGCAGCTCTTAATACCTCATTAAAAGTCGAGTTTCATGACATCAAACATCATTTTATTGAAGAACTATCCGTTTTTAAAAAAAATATAAATGGGAATTTTAAAAATATAGATGTAAATGTGAGAGATTTTAGCGAGCTCAAATATTTGAGAGAAAATTATACGGAACAAAAAAATTATTAGAAGTACAAAATTCTTTTATAAACGTTTTTAATTTAACAAAAATAAAAAATAAAAAAATATAATTCCAAACGATAATAATGAGTCTGTTAATGACGATAAAATTAATCTATATAAAGAATTAGCTTGGCAGATACCTAAAAAACTTTTAATGGTATATTAAATGACCTATGTACAAATCCTTTTTATTGTCTCTCTGATAATAATGATACACAAGTCAAAAACATCGAAATGGTCGAAGTACTTAAAGATACCAGAAGTCATCCATCATCAACCAAAACTGCGATAGAGAAAGACATCAGACCAAGTCCTCCATCAAAATCTTTGCCAGAATCATCTGGAAGACCCACCAATGTCATAAATTGTTCATAATTGTTCCTGGACAGACACCTTATCAAGAAGCCGAAAAATTAAACGACAACGGGATGACTACCGACCTCTTAATAGATAATTTAAAAGAAATCACTAACCTTTGTAAAAGGTTTTATGCAAAGAAAATCTTATTTTTTCGTTGGTATACACCCCGATGTTAAATCCTGATATAATTAAAAAAATCAATGAATGTATATATAAATTTTGTGTGGACTCTGGTTTTGTACTTATAAAAAACAGCAATATTACGACAAGGTATTTAATGATCGGTTGAATTTATCTAATATAGGGTAATCTATTTTATCTGAGTCTAAGTTTTTAAACAATTTATTTTTTCAACATGTAGGAATAGGTTATTAGGTAGACATAGAAGAGGAGCATAATAATGTTTTTAAAAACATTGTCATAGTTATTAATTCTACTAAAATAATAAAAAAAATTAAAAAAAATAATTATTATTCTACTCTTGACAATTCAGCTCAAACTTTATCATATAGCCTTCAAAACACAAACCTAGACAGTAAAATATCCTTAAAAAAATTCGTTTGAAAGACAATAATCGATTGATACTTGGTCAATTGAATCTTAATTCTATAAGAAACAAATTTGATGAAATCTCCGACATGTTTCAAGAATCCAGAAAATCCAAACACTGTAGACTTGTTTTTGACAAAAATTTTCAAAAAGCTTCTCAGAGTTCATAATGTTGAAACTGGACTTTCAGATTTTCACAAATTAGTTATTATCATTAAAACAAACGATCCTAAAACCTTAGATTCTTATTTATAGAGACTATAGTATTTTTTCACAAGCAAATTTTAGATACGAAATTGAAGATACGAAACATTTAATTCTTTCATAATCCAGTAACTTATATTATCTTGAATCTCGAATAAAAGAAGCTTTCAATATTTTGAGAATCATGGTCCAACTAAAAAGTGTATTAGGGGTAATCAAGCTCCTTTTATGATTTCTGCTCTGCTCTGAATAGATCAAGGCTTCGTAACAGTTTTCTAAAAAATAAAATTAACCAATATAAATTCTTATTTAATAAGCAAAGACATTTTTGTGTCAAGCTGCTTAAGCAAGTAAAACGAGAGTTTTGGCAAACCGACAAACCAAAACATTTTGAAAAAATAACTCTTTTAGAAGATGAATAACTTCTTAACTTCTAAAATTCTAAATACGTTTTTCTCTTAAATTACTAAAACTTTAAGTTTGAATGATCTAACGATGCTATTATAAATATTTTACAAAAAATTTCTAACGATCCTATTATAAATATGTAACAAAAATGTTCTACCGATCCTATTATAAATATCTTACAAACATTTTCTAACGATCCTATTATAAATATCTTACAAAAAGTTTCTAACGATCTTTCTAACGAAAAGTTTGAAATTCATCCTAGTAGCTATTGCACAATTTCGATAAAAGTTAGTACTTTACCTAATTTATCCAAGGTTTTTGAACGACTTATACGCAATCAGATTTGGGAACATTTTGAGGAGATTTTATCAAAGTATCAGTGTGGTTTCCGTGAGAGGTATGGAACTTAGCACTGCCTTATCTTTATCCTTGAAGCATGGAAAAGATCTATGGATGAAGGGGATGTAAGAGTGAGGTGCTTCAGCCTCACAGGGTAAAAAATTAATCAATATTAACTCAAAATTAATAATTAACATATATTTCTGCAATAAAAACAACAACATTTGAACAACAATTTGATTTTTATATTTACTACTTGACAAACAAATGTAAATGCTGCCAGCATGTAAACGCCATTATTTTTAGATCAAGAATACAATCATTTATGATAAAACACATCGAAAATCAACCGATATTCTACCACTGATCTGTGTCAAGTTAAGTGCTCTATTAATATTGTTGTTGTATTAAACAATTTGAACATGTGAACAACATGAATGATTTTTATACTTATTACTTCACAAGCAAATGTTTTGAAAACAATTAAACTTATATTCTTATAAAATACGGAATTTGACCCCGGATTTACAAAAACAATCTAGTTCATTTGCAGGCTAACTTTTCAATAATGTTTAAAAGTGTAAAACATTTTTGTTTATTTGTCTGAAGTTTTAAATATAGAAATAAATATAGATGAAATAAAGATGTTTTTTACCTCCGTGAGTCTGAGGGAGCCATAACTTAAATACTATTACACTTACATTTATATGTTTATAGAGCACTTAACTTGACATAGATTGATTGTTTGGTAAAATAAAAGTTGACTTCGACTTGATTTTACAGTTATATCATAAGTAATTATTTTTCTCGTATTACATTTAATATACAGAGCTTAACCCCCGGATTTATGAGAACTAATCAAACTGGCTTTTTAATTAAACTTTTTTAATCCTAAACTTTAAACATAATAGTTGAAAATAATTTATTTTCAGTTAATAGTTTTCGTTGATTTTTTTTACCGTATAGAAGGTATATTCGTAAAGCTCTATTGTATAAAAAAACGTTAAAACTTCCTTGGTATAACAAACCAAAAATATCTAAAAAGTAAAAGTTCATAGTACTGAGATAAAGAATATCGA
>JAUELD010055093.1:0-25082 GCA_031471615.1 Aglantha digitale | reverse complement strand
ATTTTTGCTCAATATTTCTTTGGCTTGCCAACAAGGCGCTACCCGCTGCCGCAATTATTAGTGGTATATTTATATATCTTTATTTTAACTATCATTTTATTATTGCATAAAAAAAATCCGATTATCTTAGAACCTAGAAATAGTTTGTTAGTTTGTCCGGGTCCTGGGAATGTTCTTCAATTTATAAATAAATATTTTTTGAAAGAGAAAGGGAAATCACAGCATTAGATGAAAATGATTTATATATTTTTTTGATGCTTTACAAAAGTTAATCACAATTACAATGATTAAGTATGATTCAATGATCAACTTTAAAGTATAATAAAGGAGGAATTTTAAATGTTTATATATTCAGAGTTGATAACTAAAAATGTTATGGTTGTCTAATTCCGTTAATGTTTTACAAACCAACAACAACCACTATAATTTTAAAAAGGATGTATGCGTTATATTTCATAACAAGCTAGATTTAATATCGCTTAAATTTTAAAATGAAATTTTGTTTATTTTAAAAAATTGTTATTAAAAACAATCTTTCTGCTTTTCACAGGGACACTGCTGCATGCATGCAAAGTAAGCTAACTAGCACCAACAAAAAATAAACAGTTTTGTAATTTAATATTTTCTCCCATACCACTAACAATGATTTTCTAGAGATAATGCTACTTTGGACCATCTATTTGGTCCAAGAAAAAGCAAAAATGTTTTTATTCAAAAATACCTCAACATATCAAACAAGATTAAATCATTACATTAGCTTATGTATGTTATTCTAAGTCATAAGTCATTATTCCACCCTTCATATTTTATGCTATAAGCATATGTGATCCTACAATTTCTGCTCATTTGCTGCATGACAAGTAAAACATTTGATACAAGAGCTCATTGAGAGCCTTTTTATTTTACACTATACAAAATTATTGTTTAAAATATGTTACCAAGTTAACATAAACATTATAAAGTAAATTTGCAAGTTAAAGAAAAGCATTGTGAGAACTGGTTTCCTTAGATTTTGTTTGTTGTATTTCATTATTTTTAAATTGTAGTTATAGTTTTATGTTATTTTAAAGCTAAATTTACCAAAATGGTTTCAAGGTTCGAAACTCTCATCTGAAAATTCTTATTAATTATATCACCTCGTTGTGAGATAATAACATTTTTTGTAGTTTTTTTCATTTTTATTTTATTTTTGTGAGTATAAGCACTCAATTTGTGCGCTGTGGGCCCGTAAGTGTGCAGTGAGTGTAAACAAGATCTCACACCATCATCACTTTGTTTTCATTCAATAGAATTAAGCCTTTAAATAGTTAGTCTAGACTGTCTGTTGAAACTAGTCCTTGTCGCAATTCGTAAAAATATTGCTTTTACTGCCAATTTTTTTTTCAATTGATTTTTACAATTTTTCTCTTGTTAACTGTATTTTTTAAAGAACGTATTAAAAAGCGTGTTCCAATTGTGATTCAGCATCAAATGTTCATAATTATTTTCATAGTATTTTTAGTAAGTATAAAATTGGTTTTGATTTGGTAAATGGTGTTGAAGCAGCATATACAAAGTCTTTATCTCTGGGTAATAGTAATTGGATCTTAGTTTTGATTGAATATATAAGCCAAAAAAACGTTTGATAATATTTGTTTTATTTATAAAATGTGGTAGAATTGATTCATTAATAAAAAAGAAGTTATTCTATGAAGCAGATTCCGATACTCAATAATACACAAGCTGTTAAGTATACTGCAATGTAGACATTTAGATTTGAAACATATTAATTTTATCTTTATTTTTTTTTAGTTCATTTTTACAATTTTAATTGGATTATAAATAAAATATTTATTCTAATGAACTTTTTGCTACCTGCCACAATTATATGGAAAATCAAGCACCAGAAAGAGATCGTATAAGTGAATTAAAATATGAAAGAATCAATTTACAGAAAAAGACTTTTATAAAATGGATCAATTCATTTCTCGAAAGATCAGGTGATAAAGTAAACAATATATTCACTGACTTAAGTGATGGAAGAATACTCATCAAGTTGTTGGAAAATATATCTGGCTGTAAAATTGCTACTATAAGTAAGTATATTTTCATATTGGAGCTTTGTATAAGACAAAAATTTCTATAAATTTAGCTTTGCTCATAGCATTCCATATTGCTTGTCTACTGTCTTTAATTACTTTTTGGAATTACTTATTTGGTTTAACTTAATTAAAAGTTATTGTTTTTGAATGCATCTGTATACTGACAGATAAATAAATACTTATTCTCTGACTATATAACGATGACAGCTAAAAAGCTGAAAACAGTTAAGTATTAATGTAATTTTTATATTTTTTAAATTGAAGAAACGCTTTGTTGTCTAGTTGGAAAATATCTCAAATTTTGCATCAAAGTGTAATTTTTATATTCAACTGAAAAACTGTTATTTTCTAGATCGTGGCAATCAAAGAATTCACAAATTAGAAAATGTGTCAAGAGTTTTAACATATTTAAAACAAAATGTATGTTTGGTTTGATTATTGTTCATATTATTTATTTTTCGTATTTTTTGATATTTTGAAAATGTGATGTTTTTAAAACATATTTTACTTTAAATTTTTTAGGTTAAACTTGAAAGTATTGGAGCTGAAGATATTGTTGATGGAAAAGAGGAATTGATACTTGGATTAGTTTGGACGATAATATTACGGTTTGCCATAAAAGATCTAATCAAAGATGAAGTATGATTATTTTCAATACTCTTTTTTTAAAATTTGGATTTATTTTATTTTGGAAACATTGTTGATAATGTCATTGTATCAATTTTGAAAAATTTGTCTTTTGAAAATTATGTATTGTCAGTTAAAACTAATGGATAAGCTAAAATATTGAATTTTCTAAATAAAGTGTTAAAAAAGTTTCAAGGTATTAAATTTTTTTTTTCTATGTAGAATGACGGATCGAAATCTATAAAAGAATCACTTCTAATTTGGTGTCAACGTAAAACAAAAGGGTTGGTTTATTTTATACAAATGCTAGTTATTAATATTTATTTTTCTAGTAGCAAATGTAAATTATGTTTATAAAACAGTCAATGCTTGAAATAAGGACTGACTTGTGATTTAGATATTATAATTTTTTTTAACAAAGTGTAAAATATACAAAAGTAAGTAGCCTACAAAAATACAACACTGATATTTTCACTAAATAATTTTGAAATAGTAATCCAAACCCACTCTGGTATGATTATTGCATCAATAGTTAAAATATTTTTTGTTTTGTTTTAGTTATCCTGGTGTAGATATTCGTAATTTCACATCAAGCTGGAGAAATGGATTGGCTTTTAATGCTCTTATCCATAAACATAGGTATGGCAGAAAAAATTAAAATCCTATTGCCAAATTATAATTATAAAAAACCTATTCAACTAACTAAATATAATAACACAGTGCAACCTCCAATTTTATGAGATGATTATATAAAAAAGAATCTGCATCAAATCTCTCTTGTTTTGAAACACATGATCTAGGTCTTTCTAGAATTCTGATTTTGGATCTTTTTCTTTAAAATAACTTTGTATATTTTTGAAGAAAAAGATTTTGCTCTTAATAGTGGCTTCTTTATCAGAAAATTGTTTTAGATTAGGGCCTGATATGGCATTTATTACTCTACTATTATTACAGGTCAGATTTGTTTGGTTATGGTAACCTTCATGCTAATCAACATATTAGAAATTTAAACCATGCATTCAATATTGCAGAGAAGAAGCTGGGTATATCTTCCTTACTTGATGCTGAAGGTAATGTTCATGTAATTCATACTTATAAATTTCTTGTCAACACTTAGAATACAAAATATAACTGGATCGACTTTTTAGCCAAAGAAATAAAAAATATTAAAATTCTAAATTTCAATTGCGTTAGTTTTTAGTTTCTCCATGATGCTGAATACCAATATTTAATATGTAAAATATTGTTTATTGTTAGAAAAAATCAAAAAATCTTGTGAGATTTTTTAGTTTCTGTGAAAAAAGTTTTAACAAGATTTATTTTAAATTTGGTTTTCTCATCAAATTATTTTTTAAAACTAAAAACTACTGCAATTGTACTTGAAATCATTTCCTACCTTAAAATAAAAACTTTATATTTATTTGTTTACAAACTTTTTTTGTTTGCGTATTTCATACATATTGTCTTTTTCTTGTGTCATGTGTTTTATGTTTAGATATTGACGTTCCACGTCCAGATGAAAAATCTATTATGACTTATGTGGCAACATATTATCAATATTTTGTTAAGATGAAGCATGAGATGACGGGTACAAAGAGATTAAATAAAGTAAGTAAGTTAAATGGAGCACCCTGTTTACAAAACACTGTTTATACTTACAACTTCTACTATGCTAAGTAGCTACACTAACAGTTGTTTGAGTTGTTTTAAAGTTAGTTAGTTTCAAAGGGCTGTACAAAGATAATCATAACTTAAGTATAATATAATTTTTTTATTCTTTAATATTCTATTGTTGGGATTTGTGCATGGCTTGTTTAACTCGAAAACACTTTACTTTGCCAAGATATTGTTTTTTTTAAAAATAAATGAATAAAAAAACCAGATTTCGAGCCAATATAGCGTTTTTCTTATATAAAGTAAGATTTATTTTATGAGAAACCTGAATGAGAATGATTTCTTGTTCATAAAGCTCAACTCTCATTATACACTCAATGATGCACTTTTAATGATCAAACTCATCCAACTTACCAGCCTGGTATTAAGTTACTCAAAGAAATTGTATTTTTCATTTTTCTCTTTCCAGTTTTGTATGGAGTTTTTAAATATGGAAGAATTAAAAAATCAATATGTAACGATGATGAAAAAGTTATTTGATTGGGTAGAATCAATGATTAATAAACTGCAACAACCAATCACAGGCAATATACAGGATGAAGTAAAAGTGTTGAAAGCGTTTAGAAAGGAAGAAAAACCTTCTAGGTAAATAAAGTGCTATAATAGATGTATACTTTCTTACCCATCCTGTAGGAAGGAGTCACCTACCAGTTTAGTTTTTTTTTCTGTTGGCAATTCTTTTAAATTTTTATTTATGTTATCTCTGTAACTCGCTGCCATTTTGATTAATGAAAAGTAACATTGAAACCTGTTCTGACACTACAATCTCATCCTACAGTGATATATGTATAATAAGTTTTCTCAGCATTTTAAATAGGGGAAAGAACCAGCGAAAAAAATCCACTGGGGTCACTCTACCCTTTTTACATCTTTCAGTGCATTAATATATAGATTATTTTTTCAAGGTATGTGCAGCGTACCAGTGCTGAAATGTTGTTTGTCAAGATACAGTCAGAGTTGAATATAGCACGTTACAAACCATTCATACCCCCTCACGGTTTCACTATAGCTGATCTGAATCTAGCATGGGAGAAGTTGGAAAACTGGGAACATAGTAGGGAATTAAAAATTAAGGATGAATTGGCAAGGTTAGTTATGTTTTTAGAAACAGTCCAGTATATGTATATGATAGATAAAGCTAAAATGATTTAATAAATTTTTTTATCAACTTAATCAAATGAAGTGCAGGTGTATATATAATTTCATTTTTTCCTTTTTAAACTTCTTTAAAATATAATTTTGTTTGTGATGAAATAATGATAACAAAAAGTGAAAGTTATTTTACTTTTTTTCTTATTATTTTTTACATTATTTTAAATGTTAGTTTATGTACAGGTACGAAAATGTATCAAAAGAAATTTGCCTGCTTTATATTATGATTGTCTCATGAGAAATTAATTTTCTTTCTAATATTTTTCAGGCAAGAAAAACTATCGGTATTATTCAGAAAATTTGAAAGAAAGGTAGTTTTTTGTGTGTAGATATATATTTCAGATGTTTTCTTGACCTTGAGTTTTTATTCATTACTGTATCACACTTTTCATTCTGATTAACTTTCTTGTAACATAATTAAAGAAATTTGTTGTTTTTATTTACATAGCTTAACATTAGAGAAAATTGGATTCTTGAGTTGACTGCAGTTGTTGATCAGAAACGTAAAAATACAGATTCTGATATTGATTTGAAGTTTTTTCAAGGATTAGATGCTGATGTAAAAATAAGAGTATGTGCTGTAGATTTGTCATGATATTGTAGATTTAACAAACTGTACACTTTTTGCTAAACTTGAACATGATATATTTATTGTGTATATTTATTATATATAATTTTTCTGTATAGTAGAGCTACAGAAGATTTGAGATATGTTTTTGTTTTCATGTTAATATATATTTAGTTTTTCAGGGCTGTAAACAAAACTACCATTGTTCTTTTGCAACATATTTTTTTTAGAAAAAGTCAAGATAAGTTAGGTACAAGAATGCAATAAAAATGAAAATTTAAAATGACATGCATGTTTTTAGGCTACAAGGTTTGGTGTATTAGAAGAAATCATTAAAGAAATAGAGATCCTTAACTATCAGCATGTCAACACTTTAAAAATAAAGTAATTTCTTTATTTTTTTCTTTCTCTTAATATGATATTGCTTTATTTATTTCAAATTGTTTTTTCTATTTTCTTTATGTTATTAAGGAAAGATGATGTGTTTACAAAATTAAAAAAACTTCAACAGAAGATACTAGCCAGAAAGAAATCATTACATGGTTTGCAAGTTCATTCATCGTTAATAAGAGATATTGAAAATATTCAAAATGAGTTTGTTGATATTAAGGTATAGTATTTACTGTAGGTTGTAAGTTTTACTTATTTGAATTTTTGTAATTTTTCTTTGCATGACAATTTCATAAGTTACTATACTATTCAGACTAGATCATTATCTTTTAGACATCACTTTCAACAAAAAACATTTGGCATGATCAATATTTGATTGAAGACCATCTCGAAGATCTTGGCCACAAAATAATTCAATTTTCAAATCTGCAGCACGAGTATGGTGTCTTAAAAGTGAATGTAAAACACTGTATTACGACTGATAAGTCTTTGACACTTTACATGAGTGAAAAAATGAATGATATTGAAAATATGTGTAAGGTATGCTCATGTCTTCTTAATTATTAATTTTTTAGTTCTGAAGTTTGTGGTTTGTTTTATTATTATTGTTTTATTACCATCAAAATAGTCTATTAATTAAAATACATAATGACAAAAAATAAAAATCTAGAACAACGTTTTTAAAAGGTATTTGGTTAGTAAAACAGTAAGCATCCATTATTATGACTTTAATTGTCTCTGTGCCATTATTCTAATTATTATATACGACAAATTTGTTTAATTATTTGACTGTTTCATGAGTTTTTTATATCCAATTTCAAACAGAACTAATGTTTTTTTCTTTTTGTTGTTAGGAGTTACCATTGTTATTTGCGAACAGAAAAACGGAGTTAGAGAGTAATCTCAGACAACTTAAATTTCTTGAAGATTTTAAAGAAGTCGAAAGAATTGCCAATGAAAAAATAAATTTATTGTCAATCAACAATATCCATGGATTTGAGTTAAAATTATTGCCACAAACTGAAAAAAGACATCAAGTATTTTTCTTTTTATTTATGAATAGATATTATTACAATAGATTGAAAATTGATTGAAAACTTTCTTTCAAAGCTGCATGTTTATTCTGTAAGCCAGAATGAAAAGTCTTTTTGAAGTGATACAATAAATATGAAGTTGGATACAATGGATATACATTAAGATCTCCCGAGACAGTTGAAAGAGATTTTGTTGATATTCTGAAAAATAAGAAATGAATTATTGAACCTTTTGCGTACAATAATCTTTTTAAAACTAGTCAATATTACTAAATTATTTTTTATATAGCTACTACATATGTAGTATCTCATGATTTTAACTGTGACTAAATACCGTAAACTGTTTTTAGTTGCTATCTGATGAAGCAATGGAAGTCATGAAACATTTTGAACAACTGAAACTAACCATTTTGAATTTCAAAGGAACATCCTTCTATAACAACATTCAAGCTCGAATCACAGTCATTGAAAATGTGGTACAGAATTTAAACTTGACTATAAAAGACGAAAAAAAGCTGATAGATCGAGCGAAACGTTATTGTGATGTATGTATAATATTTCACGTTAAGTTTTAGAAGTATTTTCAGAAATTATTTATATTATTATTATATTTATTATTAGTGTATTATTCTTTTTGTGCACTGTGTATTGGGCACTGTTTTATTGAAACTAAACGCAAAAACTTATACTTCAATATAAGTTTGAATTTAGAATGTTGGAATTATCCCTTAGGCTTTCTGATTTTATCAGACATGTGTTCGCTTATGTCTTTATATGAAAAATATTAGCAATATTAGTTATAGAAAGAACTTAATGTATTACAAATATATTGTTTACTTGTTTAATGTTTTAAAGTTTAGGGTATATATATAAAGTTCTCTTTCATAATATTTTTTTAGTATCATAATTTAGCTGAATATGTGCATGAATGGATTGATGAGAAAAGAAAAATGGTTAATACGGACCATGTTATTAGAGACAAGAAGGATGTTAAGGTCAGTGGATAATTGATTATCATTTTATCACTCTATTATTCACTTGTTCTTATTTATTTATCTATCTATCATTTTGATAGCGTTTATATTTTTATTTTTTTCTTAAAAAAAATGGTAGGCTCTTTCTTACTTTCTTATCTAAGCTTTGAAATTAGAACCTTTTAGGGAGTATTGTTTTATCTTTTTTTAATTTAATTCCTTTTATAGAATCTTCTTCATAAAATGCAATGTGAAAGTGATATTGTCTACTGGTTTCAAGAAGAAATGGAAAAATTAATAATTTCTCACCAAACTGTTGAAGATATTCTTAAAGATCAACAATTTTTCTCTTTGTTGAAATTGGATTCAAATATTCACTGTAATCTTTTGAATTCTTATGGTCTTCTAAAAACCGATTGTGAAAGTAAAATAGAAAAATTAAAACTTGAATTTCAAGCTTATGGCATCATCGAAAAAATTGATGAAATATTTAGTTGGACTGCAGAAAAGAAACTTTATTTAAATGTTATTGATTTTGAAAGAGATAAAACTTGGGTAATCAATCGGAAATTACAATTATATGATTCAGAATTAAAAATATTTGAAAACATGAAAGCAAAGTGTGAGAAAGAGTTTCAAGAATGTAAAGATAACAAATATGATAATGAAATCCAATTAAAATTAGAAAATTTAAGCAAAAGTTTCGATTATCTTTGTTTTTTGAGAAATAATCTTGAAACCATGGCAATAAAATCATTTGGTATTAACACTTTCCAACAAAAATGTGAAGCTATATTAAAGATGTTACAACAAAAGAAGAATTTATTGCATCAGGTTGTTGATTGTAACAATGAAACTGACTTGCTAAAATCTAAAAAAAAGTTACTTTTGCTACAAACTGAAATTGCAAGTGTCAACTGCTTTGTCTCTGAAGTAAATAATTTGTATTCTGCTTTAATGGAACAAAACATTGCTGTACCAGAAGATATTGCTGAGTTATATAAAACAATTAATAATGAACATGAAAGTGTCACTAAAAAGGCTACTGAAAAGTTAATCAATATAACTAACGCATATGGTGTGAAAGGTTTTTTCCACGACGTTTTAAACATAACCAAAGAATATGAGAATTACAAAGCATACTTTAATGAAAAAGTTGATTTTGAAATCTTGTCAAATGTTGAAGATCGTTTAATGAATTTCGAACATCAAAATGTGCAGATAAAAGTAGTATTGGATGAAATTTTAATTTTAAAGGAGAAAGGAAGGGAGTTTCTGTCTGACGATAAAGTTCCACTAGCTTCTATAAATGATTCTTTCTCTCAGTTGGATTGTTATTATAATGAATTGACTGCGCTACCTTTAACATATAAGAAAATGTTAGACGATTCGAAAAATTCGCTTTTGAATAAAAGAATGAAAAACACAGTTAGGAGTAAGTTAAATTGCTACCAATCAACAATAGAGTGTATGGAGAAAGATATACATGATATTGATGCAGAAGCTAGTGTACAGTTGCAACAGTTAGATCAGCTGATGATAAAGGTAACAGCAGAAGAGCAAAAGTGTAAGTTATTAGATGATTTAAGTTTGAATCATACCTTGGAAAGGTTGCAATCTAAAATTAAAGAAAAAATTGAAGAGTTTACAGAGCTACATGATTATCAAACATTTATCAATAACTACAATGACTTTTTAAATTGGATCCAAGAAAAGGAAGGTATTCTAAAAAGAATTTCACTAGATTCACCAAAAAATGTATCAAGCAAAACTTTAATCACATTGCTTGATAAATTACAAAGCGAAATACTTGCAAACTTATCCTTAAAAAAGAAATTAGATTCCACATGTAACCAATACATTGAAGAACTACATTTCGCATCTTCTGAATTAAGCGACCAATCTGATATGATCGAAACTAAATGGAATGGTTTATTAGATTCTTGTAAAGAAAAATCTGGTTCTCTCCGAAATGTCCAAAATCTTCAAAATGCCACAAAAAGCATAAATACCACTGCAACCTGGCTGGAAGCTTTGAAAAAAAAATTATCCACAAGACAAATAGGATGCGATACTATTGCAAGTTGTAAGTCTGTATTTAAAAAAAATGAAAGATCGTTAATAGAAGTTGATCAAAAAATTGGCAATTTGAATCAGTTAGCACAACACTATAATCTTGGTGGTCATGACAATATTGAAGAAATAAAAAAAAGTTGTGAAAAGATGAAAGAGTTTATAGTTTCACAACAGCAAAAGTGCATTGAAAAATTAAAGCTACTCGAATTGTCCAACGAAGTATATATTGCGAAAAATAATTTATTAGAAATGACAAATGTTGTTGATTTGATAAATTATGAAGATAATATGTCAGTAGCAGCTACAGGTTATAAATCATTACAGCGCTCCCATCAACAATACTTAAAATATGTACCAAGAATTCAGGCTATTGTTTTAAATGGTAATGAAAGCATCAATATCAATACAGACGTTGATAAAAAGAACAAATTTCAGATTGAATTAAAAAAAGTTGAAGAGCTATCTTTCATGCTGGAGAAAAAAATTGATAACAAACAAAAGTCATTTGATGCTTCAATAAAATTATTTGAAGTGCAGGATAAATTATGTGATCACTTGCAATGGATCGAAGATCATATATTAATTTTAAAGAATCAAAAACAGATCCCGAAAGATTTATGCACTACTGAACGACTACAAAGTAAACATTGTTTTTTAACAAAATCCATCGCTAACTATAAAAAAACTATTAAAAAGTTTCTTATTAGTTTATCTATCACTCATAAAGATAAAGTTCAAGATCTAAATAAAAAAATGAAATTAAGATTCAAAAGGTTAGAACTATTAAGTAAAACACGAGAGAAGCAGTTAAATGAGTATAATTCGCTATTCAATATTTATTTTGATGCAGAAAATTTAAAAAACTGCATCACTGAATTAAACAGACTTCTAAGTAAAGAAGGTTCAATCCAAAGTTACGAAAGTGTTATCAGATCGATTGAAAAATTCGGAAATGTGAATCTTAAGAAATCTGCAATAATAAAAGCAATTAGTCATTTACATAATTCATTCAATGACGCGAAGTTACATCCTCATATTGATTCCATTACTAGCGTTGTTACAAAAGTGATGTCTATGTGGGAAAAAGTTAGTTTAAAAGTAACACAGCGTGAAAAACGGTTAAATCGTGCCAAAGATTTTTTCTTATTCAATAATAATTTAAAGAGAATTACAGATATTTGTATGGCTAATGAAAAGAGTTTAATAAAATACGAAACCAATATTTCTAATGCTAGTTCACTTAAAGATTTAAAAGAACTAGCTTGGAAGTTTGATGTTGAATTAAGAAACATTTCTAGTTATGATATAGAGCTAAAAGGACTCAGCGACAAACTTCAAATGATTTCTGACAACAATTCTGTAAAATCAGTGGAAAAATTTAGATATTATTTACAATCTATGCAGAAAAGGTGTGCTAAAAATAAGGTTAGATTCAAAACATTGAAACTAAAGTTTGAAGAAGAAATTTTAGCTACTGATTACACGTCAGAGAAAGTTAAAATACAAACATTCTGTAAAGACGCATTAATGAATTTCAAAACAATCAGTGTTGCTGATGTTATGGATGTGACAGCAGTTGATGAGACAATGAATCGTCTAAATGATATCAAAGATCAAATGAATACGAAAGAAAACATGTTTAATAAATTGAAGTCGTACAAAGAAAGGAAAAAATTTGTTATTGAAAACGAACTTTGTAACGAGGTAAGTAATTTTTTTTTTTGATTAAAGTAATAATTGATTGGTTGATTTTTGTTAAAATTATTTTTTCCATTTTTGAGAATATTTTTAGCCATTTTTATGCAATACTGTCCAAAAGTTGCAAAAGAAGATGTATTAAAAAGATGTCTGTTTTCAAAAAAGTAAGATTCAAGACCAAAAACATTGTGAAACATGCATTTTGCTTCTAAATAAGGATGTTTTCTAAATACTATTTTGTTATCGATTTTGTTTCATGTTTTCACAATTTTTGATAGGTTACAATACCCAACCTTGAGAATCAGTTTGCGGAAATGAACAGTCGGTACCAGTCCACTTTGTCTAAATTGAATGAAGTTGATATGTTTTATAAGTTCGAAAAGCGTGCAATAAAGTTGGTACATGATATAAATTCCTTACAGGTACTTAGTTGTTATTGCTGGTTTTTTACTTGGTTAAATAAAATAATAAAATGATACAACATAGTACTAGTATGTAGAAATCTTTTTTATGAAAAATCTTTTAAAATAATATCATACTTTTCCTAATTAGATTTATTTCATAAAATTGATTTAATGACAAAATTAATTTAAACATGCTGGTTTAACAGAACCAAGTATTTTCTACAAGAAAAATGTTGAATTGTAGCTATTATAAAGTGTTTGTTCTGATATTTTATTTTATTTTGACAGGTAATCATTGAAAGATCTAAAGTCGATTATCATTCACCGAATCGTAGTAGGTCCAAAATAACTATAGTGGCGCTACAAAACAAGCTTAATGAAGTTATTGGTAATGGTGAAAATATAATAAAAGTGCAGTCTCCATATTTTTGCGAAAAAATTTCTAAATTAACAGAATCGTGTATCTTCCATTATAATAAGTTGAAAGAACTTGCTAAAGATGTTTGTGAAAAGCATGAGATGAACTGCCAGTTGATGCAGTTGAAAAACCTTATTGGAGAGGTACAGGGTTGCATAATTATGGTTTTATTTATTAAAATTTATTGAAAAAGGTGCATTGAAAGTATAGGGAAAAGGTTGTAGTTGCTTGAATTAATAAGCAGTCAATGTATAAAACTTAAATATCCATTTGTTTGGATTGGTTGTTTATTTAATTCTTGTTGCTTCCTCATAAAACCTCCACTTAGTTTACTTGAATATGAGAGAAGTTTTGCATGAAATTTTGTTGTTTTGCTATTTGTTGTTACTCTTTAAACTTCTATCAGTTATTTTACTTGTAGATTTTACAATGGATATCAGCCAACCTTTTTAAACTGGAAAGAGAATTTACAGTTGATAAACAATTGGTGTCAGATATATCGATTGAATTTAAGTTGCTTGAAAAGCATATCCACAATAAAAGACATTTTTACGATATGTGTAGAAACATGGCCAACTGTTTTCTTAGTCAATACGGCGTCCATCCTGATGTCCAAATAGAAGTTTTAAAACTTGAGTCAGCGTGGAACTCATTAATAAACGCTAGCTTAAGTACAAAATCTTATATTTGCGAACTTGAAATCTCAATTTATATTAAACAGAAAGGACAAGATCTTATAAAAACATTAAATGATAAGGTAAGTTAAACAACTAATCTCTTATACTGAACCACAAAATGAAAATGCATGGCTCTTTATTGTATTGTCAGTCAATAAAATAATCAAAAAGTTAGAAAGATTTAAATGTTAAATATTATCTTTGACTGCATTAATTTAAATAGTATTGACTCGTTGTTTTCCTTTGCTCTAAATCTTTAGACATTTTTTTAAGAGAAACTGAATAAAAGTTTTTCGATTTTCGATTTTATTTTGGAACTATTTTGATTTTAAGAAGATGTAATTATTGATTTATTTAAAAGTTTATTTTTATGCAAAGCATAAAATAAATGTTCTCCAAAATTAACGAAGAGATGTTTTCTTGTAAAAAGTAAAACTTATTTTTATTTTAGCTTGTTGATTTGAATGGGATTCATAACTTTTTAACTGTATCATCAAAACCACCAACTGCATTTGACAATGATCCTTTTAAGACAATGAATCGTAAACTCGATTTATTAAATACATCTCTACCTGTTGATCAAGTTAAGATGGAGCAGTTTCTAAAAGAATCAGAAGGTATAACATGGAAGTCACAGAAAGAAAGTGTTTTTATCATAACAAGTAAAGTGCAAACAGTTTTTGACGAGTTCAAACATAAACTTGATGTTGTTGATAAGGCCATGAAAAAGATGAAAAATCAAAAACAATTATTGCAAGAAGTTAAAGAATTCAGAGTGTTACTACAAGATAAGGTATTTTTGATTTAAATGTTCCAAAAATGTTATTCTTTAAACCTATTTATATGTCCTGAGCAGCAGGGCATCTCGTAAAACTGGGTATCCATCAAAGGTTTATAGGAAAACACCAGCAGTTCTATTTCGTGGGCGCTTTTTCTATAATCCACCTTTTTAAATAGTATATTTGTATAACTTTTTTTTTATTCAATAGCTAATTTTTCTTCAACAAAATGATGTTACATCCTTTAATATTGATACTCTAATGTCATCTATGAGAAAATTATACCACCTAAAAATGCAAGGCAAAGCCTGGCTTACCCAACTAAACAGTTTACAGAAAGCACAAATGGGTGGTGAAAAATGGTTGCAGACAGAGTATTTACAAATCGATAATATCTACAAAGAAATTATTAATTATATTCCAATCAGGTAAATATCTTTTTAGGTAAATTTCTTTTTAGAATACTGATACTGAGTTTTTATTTCTAATCATTATTTATACGGAATACAAATAAGTATTATAACACCATCTATATATACAAAGTATGCAATATTTGTTTTGGTAACTTTATAATTTCTTCAAATTTGCCTTTGTACCGGCTTGAAAATTTTAAATGGGTTTTTAATTATTTTCTAGAGAATCAGACCTGGCTACCAAAATTCAACGTTGCAATTACATTGAATCCACTGAACGCTTTCGATCTGATCTCCAGTCCTTTGAATTGCAGATAACATATATTAAAACTGACAGTGAAGATAATGTTGATATCAACACATGTATTAATGATTTGGATGAAATAAATATGCAACTTAGGTTCCAGTATGAACAATATAAAGCGAATAACGAAAACATGCCAGATGAAAAAATTCTTCATGAAAGATTTGAAAATCTTCTTCAGCTAATCAGCGAAAAAGGAGAAGACTTATGCAACCAACGAGTATTATTGGTATGTTTATTGTGATAATCTTTGTACCTTTCTTATATATTATATAGCACATTTGCACAGTAATAGATTCTATATGTAAGTGTTATACAAGTGGGCTACCACTAACTGTTGTAGCTCATATATTTATATTCCCAAATATTTAAAAGTTACATTTTAAATTTCTCTCCAGCATAATTGAGATAAAACAAACGCTCCACAATGAGTTACAAATGCTTTTCTAGCTTTAGGGGATCATTTACTATCAATGTTAACGATAGAGATATCTCTATTTATACCTCTATTTACACAAAAATACATCAACACGTGCAATCTACATTTTTTGAGTACAAAAAAGAACGGTTTATCTCAAGTATGCAATGGATAGATATCTTTATCATGTTTACTTTGGGTAAAATATTTTGTAATAAACAAAAATTAGATAATTAAAATGTTGTTAGATACTTGTAATTATTATTACAAAACCATTCCTATATTCAGAATAAATTTGATTTGTCTTGTTGTTTCAGGAGTTTAGTTGCTCCTTCGACACATTGCACATGCTGTTAACAAAGACAACAGCTAAGTACAATGAAAGTATACCTACTAACATCAATCTGCTCGAAGTAAAGGAATTGCTGCAACAAATAAATATTTCTACGAAAGAGATTTCCAATAAAAAAGAAGCATTATTAAATATGCAGGCTAAAGCTTTAGATAATAGAAATGATGAGTTCGCCATGTTAAAACTGGCTGAAGTTGATCAAGTGCTCTTGGAATATAATAGATCGGCAGTGATACGGAAAGATTTATTGCAGAATAAGCTAAATGAACTATCATTTGTGTCTAATGTTGAAGAGGTAACGCTTAGATATTATTACTTAAAGGGATTTGATAAAAACTAATAAATGATTTTAGTATTATGGGTATTTCTTCTAGTCCCTACATGTTTCTCTTTCGTCATATTTACCATAGGTATGTATTAATTATTTCAAACAAAAATATTTATGTGGAGGGAAAGCAAACACTTGCAGTCAAGCTACAAGGACCTACATTTTAAATAAAATTTCGAAACAGAAGAGGTTTTGAGGGTTTTTACGTTTATACTTTGAAAATTTCACATTATTAAAATTGGATAGTAACAAATGTTTTTTTAAAAAAAATTAGATCTTTATTTCAGTTCATTTGTAATTAGTTATTTTACAACCGTTAAGATTAAATTTCATTTTTAGATGTCACAGTGGGTTGAAGAAGCCACCACTCGGTTTAATACTGCTGTACATTGTGGCGCACATGATATTAGTGAAGTTGAAGTTCTTCATAAAAAAATATTATCATTCGAGTGTAAAATATCAGCTCTTGAAACTGATTGTGAAAAGCTTTTCAAAATGAAAAAACATAATATCGCTGATAAATTCCAATCAGTGTCACAAAAGTATCATGCATTAAAAGTACTTGTGGAATCACTCCAGAAACAGAAGAAGTTAGATAGAAACAATGCCGCTCTAAGCAACGATGTCAGTTTTCTTTTAACTGAACTTGATTCGATTGAAATACTGTTAAAAGCAGTTGTATTTACTACAGTTCGTGTGACCAATGACGCGTTGTGTGTAGATTTTATGAGTGTTAAAGAATCTTTTCATAATATTAAAATCAAAAAAATGGATTTAATGACCAGCTACCTTCAAACCCAGTTACCTATTGAACTGCAGTTATCATTTAATCAACTTCAACATAGGTATGTCAGTATTTCAAGCCATGTTATCACAAGTTACTTCCTTAAGATATTCCGGAAATCAGAATTCAATATTCTAAAAGTGACTTTTATAAGTATGAGAGAAATATTTTTATTTTGAGCATTTGAGCATGTCGTTCCTATATTATTTGAAGTTTTCGTAAATAAAACCGGAATCTACGTTTAAATCATGTAGATTATAAATTATAGCTACATAGGCACATCAATCAATAAAATCAAAACACATGTTAAACTTTCTTCCCGTCTTCTTCTTTTAAATAGTAGTTATCGTTACAATAAATCTTTCGTTACAATAAATATTGTTTACAACAGCTGAAAACTATGAATCGATTCTACAGTGCTTCTTTAGGCATATTTCTGGCAGGAATTAGAAAATTAAAGAATGATTTATCGAGCTAAGAGTTAATAATTTAGTTTATCGAAAGCAATCGATTAAGTTTTCATAGTTAACTGATTTGAAAATTAATTTTTGATGGACCCAAGATTTTTAGATGAGGTTAAGGCTGATACAAACAACAACGAAATATGAAATACGCCAGTATAGTTTCAACTTCCGACGATTGAACTGACTGCACTTATGTTCTTCATGTTGCTAAAGCCACTTTTACACTGATTGTTTCTGGAAATATGTTCCATACAATCTTTAAAAAGTAATAAACTTTTTTTTACAGATGTGAAATTCTTGACGAATGCATTGCAGTGAAGACGAGCGAAGTTGAATTCGTGTCTAACCTCCATGATCTCAAAGATCAATTAAATTACATAAAATCTCGTTTTGAAGA
The DNA here is from genome assembly GCA_031471615.1 of Aglantha digitale. Classification (NCBI taxonomy): domain Eukaryota; kingdom Metazoa; phylum Cnidaria; class Hydrozoa; order Trachymedusae; family Rhopalonematidae; genus Aglantha; species Aglantha digitale. The sequence goes on along the minus strand of JAUELD010055093.1, from coordinate 7,070 downwards.
AAACATCATCTTTATGAAGACATTAGAAGTCGGAAAACAAAAAGAAGGTGTTAACTAGTTACGTTTTATTGTTCTAATGTTCTCTCGTTAACTGACAAGTTATTGTTTTAAATCACCTCGTTAGTATAATTATTTGTTAACATTTTGTCAATGAGATTTTATATTCGGAATCCTTATTAAAACCAAGGAAGTTGTAGATAGATACAAGTTCCTTGTTAAAACTGCTTACAAATATTTTTTAATCATTTTCCAAAAAGCAGGAAAACAATATTAAACACATTTTTCAGGTTATTTTTTATAAAATTCAAGTCTGAGAAATATTGCAGAGGGAATAATGGAAGTTTTTCACAGGAGATCCATTTTAATTTTATTCGGAAATTAAATGTATGTAGCTTTCTAGTGGTGCGAACAGAAATAAATGACTGGTTAATATGGCATTATCGCTAAGAAGTCACGGTCATCTTAGTGGCTCTGTTTTGACCATTTTACCCTTTTAAGGGCTTAATTGATGGTGGAATGGCAGATTCCTTTAAAATCGATGGCAGGATTATTTTCTAGAATTCAATTCTGCCACAAGGGTTTTATGTATAATTTGTTTAATTATATGTATAAAAAATGTATAATTATTTTTTTTAATTTGTACGCGCACGGATATCATAATTCGTATAAAGAAACATTTAATCACCCCCGTTTCTTCTGGATTTCAAAGAAATTTTGGATGTATATATATTTGCTATTATGATGTGTCACTTGTCATATGTCTCCAAATAAAGTATCTATTTTATTTACAGATGTAACAAATGCCGTACAGTATCTTAACTTCACCTTGTTGGCATATCAAGACAGCAAAGAATCGTACGAGAAGATATACCAGGAGGCGAATGTGTTAGCAGAAACTTTGTTATTACACTCGCTGTGTTCTCACATGAAAGAGTTCATTGAATCTGTTGTTGAGATGGAGCGAAAGTTTTGTTATGTTCTTGATGAACGCAAGAAGTTTTTTGATGGCGCTTTACTGATATACGAGGTATGATGTAATATATGACGTAACCAACGTTGTGTGTAAAAAAATATGTCAAATCTAGAATCTAAAAGTATGGCAGATTTTTTCACTTTCTGACCGCTATGGGTTACACTGCTGCCTTGTTGCCACCATGAAAACAATTTGGCGAATGGTGAGAAAGAAGGAGTGTTTACAATGAGTCGAATAAAAATGGGAGAATTTTTAGCTTCAAGTTCACTGACTTTGACTTAGTTTATATTTGAAACTTTCAAAATTTCATTTAGGATATCTGACGATTTTCCTATTTTAATCTAAAATATTTCATATTTATATTACAGTTCTGACGTTTTGTATATGAATAGATACACTACCATCTGTTCAAATTTTAATATTTGTAGTTGTCATTATATACAATGCTGGAAGCACTCATTGAAGTTAGAGAATATAGCTTTCAAGATAGATTTGCTTCAAGTACTCCGATCGAAGGTTTTTTTCACCTTAAATTAGCTGAAACAAAATTGCCATTTAAGGACTGTTAATAATCACGTTAATTGTCTTTGGAAATTAATGAAATCACGTGAGAATTTGCGAGTTCGTACTTGTGGGGAAATAAAAATGTTGTTTTTGTTACTGTTATTGTTGTTGTTTTAATATCTATCAAAAGTTTGTTTCATTAAGCAGCTCTTTATTTCTTATTTATTTCTCTATTACAGCAACTCGACGTATTACATAACTTAACATTTCAATTGGAGTTGTTAGAAAAATCAATCAATAAAAATATGAACATCCAAGGTGACCTAAAGTCCCAGTTACACTGTCTATTAATGGTACAAACTGAATTAAAAACTTCAAAAGAAAAGTTAAATAATGTAGAAGATGAAATGAAGGCGTTCCAATGCGAGATATTCTATTGTGGAATATTAAAGGAAAAATTTGAAATAAAAAAGGTCAAAGTGTTTTTAATTATTTGAGCAATATGATTGGTTTATTTTGTCAATTGCTAGCAATAATTTCAGGAGAAAGCTTTTGTTACACGTTGTTTATGAGGAAAACAATTCAAATGCTAGTAGCTGTCGAAATTTAGTACTTATGTTTTGAAATTTGAATTAGGTACTGTAACTGACTTACATTATTTCATGGTTTTCATGATTTATATATTTAACCCTTTTATAAAATACAGTTAAAATATACATGCCACCTAAATATCTAAGGCAATAATGTTTTGCAACTTTGTTTCGTTATTCTTAAAAATCTTTAAAGCAATCGAACGTTATTTAATCTAACCAAAAACTTTGAATTCAGGTGGTATAAATTTTCTCTAACTGTTTTTTATATGGGGGTTTATAAATAAATCAAGGAAAACTATTTAAGGTAATGCCCTTTTTTAATTCATCCGAAATTATATTTGTATACTTTCACACGTTTTTTAAAATATTTATTGAGCAGGTTAATATAAGACCAGGTTAAGATAAGACCAGGTTATATATCTATATTTTGAACTATATCATTCTTTAGGCATGGGCTTTGAATAAACACGAAGCTGTAACACAGCGATCCTTGCATGCTATCAAAACGCTGCAGTGTTTAACTAAATATCAGCAATTTCGAAAAACTTCTAAAACTCTCGATAATTGGATTCAAACACAAATAAACAAACTGAATGTAGAATATACGGACTCGACTCCTATAACTACCGTACATTCGTATTTAAAAGATTGTCGAACGTTACAAGGATGCATTGAACGTAAACATGTTGATATCGATTTGTTTGTGAAGTTTAGCGAAGAAGTGAAAGCAGAATATCCTATAGCTGAACAGGTAACTGGATAGAATCCGAAACCCAATATGATCTTTACTTTCCATTTATATATATATATACCTTAAACTAAGTTGAATAAGAAATAACTGAATTAAAGGAATGACAGGTTGGAAAAAACCCGGAGGAATTTTTGCATTTAAAAATTGTTTTTACAATTCCTCCTCTGAAAATCGCTTAATTTTTTTTCCTCCCTTAAGAATTTGTCTGAATCTACAGAATTTATACCCCCGATTAGTAAATTGAGTGGCGGAACAGAAATTATGAACCAATACGGACTCGACTGTGCTTTTTTAAAAAAATACAAAATTTAAAAGATTTCCATTCTGAAAGCATTATCTTTTCCCATTTCATAAATATCTAATTCGCATCTTTTACTAGCAACTGAATAAAAATATATCGATGTTACAAGGCATGTATAAAGATTTATGCGAACTAGTTGCCACCCAAACCGATGAATTACAGCTTCTATATGACCAGCTTACTGTAGTAGTTGCAATGGAATATCTTCAAACATGTATAGCTGAGGTCCATGCAAAGTTAAATGAAATTCAGTTTGTCGACAAAAACGAAAGTGAATGGAGAACAATGGACTGTTTGTATGAGAAACAAAAGGTATGTCATATTGATTGTCGCAACTTCGGTTCCAGAATCAACTTTTATTGTATTCATAGAATTAGGCCCTAGTTTCGAGGTCAAAGATTTTCTTTTTAACAACACTGCTTTTTATTGTTGAAATATGGTGTTCCGCGTTTATTTGGGATGGCAATTTGGAATCCCATAATCCTCTGCGGTATACTAATACAAGAGGTCTCAAGGGTGATAAACCTGTGCGTGTATACAGAGCTGTGTGAATAATATTATCGGTACCGTAAGAATTGGATTTTGAAATATATTCTCGTCTATTGAATTAAATAACTAGAAGCTTCATCGTGATGGTTTACTAAGTATCAAATCAATCAACGTCTGTTTCATTAAAACATGCTAATATTTCCAACACTCTTGTTCACAGAATAAAAAGCACTATTAGCACACTATTTAATTCTCTGCTAATATTTCCCAAATAAACATTTTTGAATCTCGCCTAAGATTTGATAAAAATTGCTTCTTTGAACTTAGATTGATCAGATTGGTTTTTTTTCTTTGAAATAGATTGAATTAATGGGTATAAAGAAAGAGTACGAATCAAATATCAATGAGCTCGATCAATGGAATGATCGATCTATTTGTGGAATGTTAAAAAAGAAGACCGGAATACTTAAAGAGTGCTATGATACTTTATCGAATAAGATAAATGTTGTTGGTCTCAATGTAGAAGCTACCAGGAGATTAGTTGAGTTTAAAAAGGAAGTTCGCGAAACAAGGTGAGTTGATTATGATCGTTTAAGCGATACATATATTTACTTCTATAAGATCAAAAAATATATCTTTAACAACTAACAATTTTTTCTTATTTCTTTAACTAAGTACAAAAAATGAATTGCGCAAGTTTTTGCTCTCTGAAATTTTATTTCCGTGAAGTCTAAATGTTTTGAAAGTCGATATCTTAAATTACCATTACATGGTAGCAATCAAAATAGCTTCTTCCCTTCCCTAGCTTCTTTCTTCACGTCATTGATAGCACTTCAAGCTTTAATGTAAGTGGTTTTATCCCTCTTACCAGTCTGTTTTTTTAATAGTAGCAATTATTTTATAACCCGTATTTAATTTGTGAATACAATATTTTCGTACAGAAAACGGAATAAAATAATAAAAATACCAAAACCTTGGACGTAAGATCTCATCGTATGTCTGGTAGGACCTATGTTAAGTTATGTACAAAAATCTTTAACTGATTTGTTTTATCTTACAGTAACGTATTAGATTCTATCGATCACTCCATAAACATATTCTCGTTTAAAAACATCGATCAATGCATTAAAGAACATGAAATCATTAGTGTAAAATTTAAAGAGATCCAAATTGAAGAGCGAATTGCGAGTGGTGATCGTCTTGCGAATAACTACGAAAGTATATGTGACGACGTTCGTAAACTATGCGAATCTATGAAGCGGCAATGGCAGAAAATAAACGAGCAAATAAAATATCTGAAACAAAAAATGGAAGAGCAAAAGTCTTTATCGTTGATTGCCAACGAATTAGATTCCATAGAGAAGTTTATGGAAAAATCAAACGGCAAAATCAATTTAATGTCAGAGGATAGTTTAGAAGATATCGAAAATGAGCTGGAAACGAACTTGCGCTTTAACTTAACGTTCGCTATGACAGATGAAAAAATAACGAACCAAAGTAAGCTTATCGAGAATCTTTTAAAGTTGAATCCCTCAAAAATCTGTAAGATGGAGTGTTCGAGTGACCAAGCTGATGAAACAAGTCACGCGGTTAATAATACATTGAATGGTGAATCTTGTATTATGACACCTGCTAGTAACTCCCTCTTAGACTCGAATAACAATAAGACAATATTAGACAAACAATATCCTACTACTGACGTAATAAACACGTCAGATAATCATACGTTCCGTCGGGATGGAAAGAAAGCCGACGACAAAGAAATGTTAAAAAATGATAATAGTCTGCATAGCGAGCAATTTACAGAAACGGTGCACGATTTGCATTTAATTAGCACACCAAAAACATTGCTGGAATCTAACGTTGGGTCAGCACCACCCGCGGAAAACAGACTAATAAACGCCAGTAACACAGCACACGGATTTGAGATGTCCCATAAATGTGTTATATCATGTATAAAATCAGCTAAGAAGAAAACCAATCTGAAATCAACAGAATCTTTTATCGTAAAGAAAAAATGCGTCACTTTTAATGAATTTTTCGAATTCTCGAATGGCAAAGGTAACGGGTTAATTTTCGTGGTTCGGAACTGGTTTTCGGGGATTGACTATGTCTAATTTAAACTAAATGTTACAATATATTGTTAATCATATTTTTAAAATCTTAACAGCGTGCATAGCGCACTATCACATAATATTGTTTTCATTCATAGATACCATTCAAACATTGTGTCCACTTAATGACGTCAGTGCGGTAACACAGGGTAACCATGACCATTGTTACCGCAATAACAATATCCAAGCCATAGATGACGATGATTTTTTTTTCGAAAGTGACGATGAAGTTTCTATTACGGATAATGACTCCGTTACAGCTGACGACAATTCTGCATTTTCAGACGACGATTCTGTGACATTTGACGAAGATTCTGTGGTATTAGATGACGAAGATTCTGTGGTATTAGATGACGATCCTGTGATATTTGACGACGATTCTACAATATCTGACGCGGAGTATGTGGAATCTGACACTGATGCTGTGCCATTTCACGACGTTTCCGCCGCATTAGTTCCTGCAGTATTTGACGCGAATTCCGTGGTATTCAACACCGATTCGGTCCCTCATGAGAAATCTAAATCATCCAAGGAAGGTTATTTTCCACCTGATAAACATCTGTTGCGATTGGATTCATTTGAAAGTATTTCTTCAGGTGAGGAGGAATCGTTGGGACTAGATCATCTGTTGGCACCTTCAAATTTTCGCGGTGACGCTTATAGTAAGTCATAACACGTGACAAACCATGCCACGTGATTAAGCATACAATTAGATGTAACGTGTTACGATTGGAGTATTTTTAATTTGTTTGTCCTGGTAGGACGAGATCAATGACGATAGTTGTTGACAACAGAAGAAATTAATAAATAGCTTAAGTTAATATAGTAGAATTCAATATATTAGTAAATAGTTTTCTTGTTGATGGCAGTTTTCACCATATTTTTGATATTGAAATTTTGTAATAAATATATTATTAATTTATAAATAGCCATAATTAATATAAGGAATTTCGCATTTTGTATTATTAGTTATATTTATTTTGTACATATTTTTTTACGTATTTTTGTAAGCATAGATATTGTATAGTTGCATATCGTTACGATGCCATTTTGAGAACATTTAATTTATATGGGAATTGATTAAAATGTATTCAAAATTAGTTTTAGAATTATTTTGTACCACAGAAAAATGAATGAATACGAGGGTGAAGGTTAGATCAAAGACTGGCTTTTTAATACGAAAATTTATTATATTTTTCCATTTAATGAAGTAATGTTACTCCTACATTAATGTGGAAGGAAAGCTAACACTTGCAGACGCACTACAACGACCTACTAGGCGGGATTATTTGCTTACCTTACCTTTATTTTAAATCTTTAGAGTATTAAGCTAGATGTTCTCTAA
>JAUELD010054981.1:0-44128 GCA_031471615.1 Aglantha digitale | reverse complement strand
ATTACAGGGATGTAGATCAGCCCTACAAAGAAGAAGGAACAAGTGGATGAGAGATTACAGAGATGTAGATCAGCCCTACAAAGAAGAAGGAACAAGTGGATGAGAGATTACAGGGATGTAGATCAGCCCAAACCTGCGGTTTCTTCCTATAATATTCACAGCCTAGTTACATTACTTCATCAACAAACTTATTGCTTTAACTTTAAGCCACTCTATATTTCTGACATAAATAAATTATTTTAAGGGATACTAATTCTGTCGATAAGAGTCATCTAACTTTCTAAATATTAATTAAACCCAGAGGGTTATATTGTTGTTTTTAAAATTGAATAACCTGATGAATTCGAACTTAAGAGAGGGTCAACTCTATATTTAGAATAACGGGGCAGCTTATTATGATTATATATATTAAACAGCATTAGTAAGAAGTTAAGTGTCGAGAAAGTTTAAACATTCAAATAACTCTTCTAACACACCTTTAGATTTGAGCTTACTCTTACGAAACTCATATCCTTCTCCTTTCACCAACTTCTTTACTTTCTTCTTTTTCACAGATATTGAATCTAATTTCGGACATTCCTCATTATCCGGTTCTACTGCATCAACTAATTTGTTGGGTTCTAGAAATATTAAGCATACAATAACCATTACATTTGCTAGTTACTAGAGCTAATAAGTAGAATAGCTAGCTTTGTCATATCTATCTTATATGATAGCACATGAAAGACAGAATGTTCTTGAGGTAGCGTGCCAATGCATTTTAGAAATAAAAATCTTGCACAGAAATGACAATGTGTCATTGCTTAAGTGAAGACTGGTAAGCGGTCACCTTCCAACTATTTTTTGCATTTTTCCTCGTCTATTCTTTGAAAGTGTGTCATTATAAGAAACATATTGGAATTTGTTTTCAGGTATAAGAAATGTTTAAAAACTACTTTTGTCGTAATTGTGGTAAGGCTATTTTAACCAGATGTTTGTAGTATCTTTTTATAAAGAAAAGTGTTTGTTTCGTTGATTGGATATATTAGTGACCACTAATGCGATGGCGCGATAAGCAGAAAGATTTGGCAAGTAGTTCATATAGCAAGATCACATAAAAATTTCAACCTTAAAAACAAAAGTAAACATTAAAATCACATAAAATACTCTAATCCTAACCCTAGCCCTAACCCTGACCCCAAGCCATAACCCTAATAATGAAGGCATATTAACAAAAAATCCTTATATGAGTTATTCATATCTTGCTATATGAATTACTTTCCAAAGATTTAGTATGCATATTTTTTATTGTACATTTTGGTCAAATACCAAACTATTTAGCTATGTTTATAGATTTCACTTTCGCTAAGATAGACGTAAGATAGAAGATACCTGATGACATAGTGCAAGAGTCACTCTTATTTCCAGTTGAACACTTATCAAAAATATCAGCGTCTTGTTCTTGTATTTGAGGTGTACGTGCTTGCTTCTCTAACCAACTAGTAGGGAGAGCAGTACTATTGACAGCAGTTGGTATGGCAGTGTCTTCACTCATTGATTCTGCACTAACACGTTGTATTGTCATATGCGATGATTTTCGAATGACGCTATCCTCGCTCATGCTAAGGTCCGCAGATGTCGCGTTATATACCGCAACATCGAATGTTTTTAATTTATCTTCAGCAATAATCATTTGGTGGGTCAAACCAGCTGTTATACAATCTAAAGTCTTTCGTTTTTTAGAATGAGGTGCCTTAAAAATGTTGCCAGCACTTGATGCGATGGAACATTTAGTGTCTAACTTTATATCAGTTAAATCAAGCTCTTCCGCTTGCTTCTTTCTAACATTAGGTACATTTTCAACAGATGGTTGAACGACTATGATATCTTCTACGCCTTCTTCATTAATGTGACCTTTACTTTCATTTATTACTGATGATTCACATATTTTAGCTGGTAAAAAACTTGTTCTTCGTGGTAACATATCTAGTGCAGTTGGTAACATATTCGGTGTAGGTGGTGCAGGAGGTAACATATTTGATGTAGGCGGTAACATATTTGATGAAGGCGGTATTATATTAGATGAAGGCGCTAAAATATTCGGTACAGGCGGTAACATATTCGGTGCAGGTAACATATGTGGTGGAGGTGGTATCATATTCGGTGCAGGTAACATGTGTGAAGGAGGTGTTAACATATGTGGTGCAGGTGGTGCAGGCGGTAACATATTTGGCGCAGGCGGTAACATATTGGGTGCAGGCGGTAACATATGCGGTGTAGGCGGTAACATATGCGGTGAAGATGGTAACATGAATTGTTTATATTGTACATAACTGTCGGATGATGCTTGCATTGATAAAAACTTTTGATGGTGAACTCTCTTCTGTATTTTTGAAGCAACAATTTGTGCAGCGGTTAATGGATATCTTGGTCCCATTGGTTGGTAGTATGGTCTATAGTAAGGAGGTTGGAACATAAAACGGGACTGATGTACAAATCCTTGCTCCAGTCGATAGCAAGCACCTTGATCAAACTTTTTGTAAGGTTGCCTTGCTAGAACTTTTTTTTTTAACCAAGGCTTTTCGTTTGTGACCATACTAGCTGCAGATAACGTTTCTTCCATGTTAGGTGTTCTACTTATATCTAATGGTCTTACTTCATGAGATAAATCTCTACCTTTTGCCAAGTTCTTCTGTTTGCGAGGTCGTCCTTTTTTTACAGGAAGTTTAGTTAGTTCATTTATTTTATCTACATTAAATTCCATAACAGCAGGCTCCACAGCAGCAGGCTCCACAGCAGCAGGTTCTACAACAGCAGGCTCTAAAACGGCAGGCTCTACAACGGCAGGCTCTACAACATCAGGTTCTACAACAACAGGCTCTACAACAGCAGGCTCTACAATGGTAGGTTCCGCAACAGTTGATGATACTAATTCCTGTTTAAATTTCTTTCTAGCTAAAATCATAGCTTTCGTAGGTCTACCTCTCCGCCGAGGACCAAGAATATCTTGTGTCGAGATAACTTTTTTCCCTAAACAAGAATTCGGGGTATGCTTTATCTTTGGTCTTCGTTCATCTTTCTCTACGCCCAAGCCTTTCGCAAAACTAGTTTCAGAATTAGCATTACTTTGTACTGTACTTGTTTCTACATAACTCTCACTCCTTAGCTTCCTTCGTTCTTCTTTTTCTGCTTTCCATTTTTGTTTAAACAACTCGTATTTATCCTCAAAATTCTTGACTTTTTCACCAAATTGTAAACCTTTCAGCTGAGAAATATTTCTTCCTTTAACTTGCTTTTGCGAATGTTTCTGTATCGAATTCATTCGCCTCTCTTGAAAAGACATTTTCTTGTTGATTTCAAGTTGTTTTCTTTTTCCAATGTTTTGAGCAAGGCCCTCATCTAGTGATATGGGTTTACTCACACGGTACTTCGAATAACTTTTTCTAGGTACACGCTTATTAAGAGAACTACTTTCAGCTACCGTAACTGAAGGAGGTAGCACTTTAGTAACGTCTTCTGCAAAGAATACTTCTGTTGTTGAAGGAAGTACTTTTAATTTCTCTTCTGTCAACACAATAGATGTAACTGAAACACAAGAATCAGTGTTTATTTCAGATGTAACAATATCTGTTGATGATGAGAGAATCATTTTACCTTCGGACACAAAGCTGGCCAATGAAACAACCTCTCTTGCATTTTCACTTGCAGCTTCTGTAGATTTCCTTTTGATATTTTTAGAAGATTTTCTTTTTTCGGTTTTATGTTCTTTTGAATTAGAAATTTCATTGTTTTTACTAGTTGAAGGTAGACTTTTCTTACCTTTACCGCCATGATTACATTCTGTTGAAAATATTTCAGAACTAGCTCCCTTTTTGCTTTCATCAAGTAGCGTATTCTCTGATAGACTTTTACTATCTTTAGAACTTTGGGTTCTTTTAGTTAATATAATTGGTTTTTTAGCACTTCGTTCCATTTTCTTCTCTGGTTCGCTCTCTTTCGTTTTGTATTTCGAAGAACTTTTTCTAGTCACTCGTTTTTGTATTTCACTAGGAGAATTCTTTGCTGCATACGGACCATTAGGAGCCTTCTTATTGCTAGCTTCAACTGGAGATGGGATAACATTGGACACAAGGATTTTCTCTGCACTTTTTATATCCCTATACTTGGAAAAGCTTTTCCGTGGTACACGCCTATTGGCTACTTTATTACTATCAATAATGTTCTCCACCACGGGTATGCTATCAATCAATTGTTGTTGAGAAAATTTATTTTCGTTCACGGGAGTGATGTCAGTTCCATCAATACTTCGGTATCTAGATGTGCTTTTCCTGTTAGAACGTTTTTGGGCTAACTCAACTTTTGGTTTTTGTGGTAACTCAACTTTTGCTTCCGGTGGTATGTTAATTTTGTGTTCAACTTTAATTGCTTCTTTTTCAAAACCATTCTTAGGTAAAATATTTATACTTTCAGAGGAGCCTGTTGCTCCATTTGTACCATCAACAAGTTGATTTGATTTGAAAGAATCTTCAATATGAGTTTTGTCACAAATATTTGAAGCATCGATTTCAGTATTATGATCAACTTGCTGCAATATCTCATTATCTGCTTTTTTGTGCTGTGTAATTTCAGCCTTTTTTTGTTGGGAAGCAGCACTTTGGTTTACCTCATTCAACCCTTGTTTGACTTCCCTAATTACATAATCTGTATTTGCACCCTGTACAGTTTCATCTTTATTAATTGCACCCTGTACAGTTACATCCTCATTAATTGCACCCTCTATAGTTGCATCATTTTCACTTACACCCTCTACAGTTTCATCCTTTTTAATTACACACTCTACTGTTTCATCCTTTTCAATTACACCCTCAACAGTTTCATCCTTTTCAATTACACCCTCTACAGTTTCATCCTTTTTAATTACACCCTCGTCAGTTTCATCCTTTTCAATTACACCCTCAACAGTTTCATCCTTTTCAATTACACCCTCAACAGTTTCATCCCTTTCAATTACACCCTCTACAGTTTCATCTTTTTCAATTCCATTCTCTGAAATTCCATCTTCAGATGTTTCAACAATATCTAAATTAATTTCATCAGCTTTGCAATCGTGTTGGGGGGCTATCTTACCAGCAGTATCAGGTTTTTTATTTTCTATAGCAGCATCCAATGTTTCTTCTTTATCATGCTGGAGAGTTCCAGTAAAGTTATGTAGTTTAGAATCAGATACAAAATTATTTATTCCAATAACATCTAATGTATCAATTTTTGATGACTTGTTAAATTGATTGCTTTCTGAACTATTACAATTAGAATCTACTGAAACGATTTTTCCTTCACAAGCAGAAAATGGGTTCAACGCATCTTTTGAAAGTTCCGCAATAATTTCATCTGATATTTTATCGATGTTTAAAGAACTTGTTTTCCTTTTGCAATTTTTTTTGGATTTTATTGAAAAGGGAAATCTCACTTTTAATGATTCATCACCTGAAAAAGATTGTGACTTAATAGAAGAGGAATGAGAATGAAGTTTGTTGATTGAATCAGGTGTTGATGGAAACATTAAGTAGCTTTTGCTTTTCTTTTTGACTATTTCAACAGAAGGTTTAACTTTCATTCCCTCTTTGTGTTGCAAACATGTTTTGGATTCAGCAATCGATTGACCACTCTTCTTCGCAGATGTCTTTTTGATGTATTTTTTTGTTACTTTGACTATCTCATCTATAAAAACATTATCTTTAGATGCAAAGGAAGCTGTAGATGTTTGATCCAAGCTAAATAACAATCAATAAAATCTTAAATCAAATAGAACTAATGATTAGAACTACACAGTGAGCTAATGATTCTAGTACTAGTGATTCTTCAGAGACATTGTGTTTAAGCACCGATGAGAATTGAATTCAGTTGAAGGACAATGGTGTACAATATGGGTTGATGTAAAGTATTGTATTGTACGGTTGCATGAGGTATGCTTTACAACATTTACAATTCATAAATATATGCACAAAAAGTGTTTTTATCACTGGATTTTGAAAGTTTTTGCGTTATCGCTCAAATAATGAAAAAGTTAGCAATAGCAAGTCAAGTGATCACAGTTCTCAAAATCTTGATACCAAAAAAAAAAAAAGTTATGGTTATTAAAAATTTTCAGTAAATGTTTCAGGTGTTTATAAATACAACAAAATACCTTTTATCACCCTCAGAGTTGATTGAAACACCCGATTTGTCTTTACGTTTCTTATGTGTCTCAGTGACGTAATCAGACATGGTGGCCGGTTCTGTTAGTCTTCTTTTAGATCGGCCATGTTCTAGAATATCTGGCGTAATTTCAACTTTCGAGAATGTTTTAGAAGAAAACAATGGAGTTTTAACAGGTGCATAATCTTTGCCAGGTACTCCATGGATAAATTTACGATATAACTTCTAAAAGGATGCATAAAACTTTAAAAAACATTATTAAGTCAAAGGAGATCAAATCCACAGTAAAAATCCACAGATATTAACTCAAGCTTCATGCAGCTTTACTTTTGAGAGTTAACTTTTACATCAATGTAAAAATAAACATCAAACCTAAAGAACTGAAAAACCCCAGCAATCCTCATTACCCTATTATATATGAAATATAATGTGCTACTTTTAGATGTGTCAAAAAGCATTATGGCTTGCAACAAGCAGTTGCTGTGAAACTTTACTAATTTGGACTGATTTATTGACAAACAATTTATAAAGGAACTGATGGTTTTTTTTTTTGAAAACCTTCAAGTCCTTTGGCAAAATTTTACCGTTCTGCCCTATCTCCAGGCAAATTTACGAGGCAAGGCACTTTTATAAACTTGGAAAAGCAATTCAAAAAAACCTAACAACAGACAAAACAGCCAAAAGTGTCACTGAAAACTTGCGTATCAAGACTTTAGCGAAGTTTAATTAGTAATGTTAAAATCCTAAAAATCGATGTTCTCTCCTAAACTTCCCATTCAACTATAGTTAAATGAACGGCCCAATTAGATGAGGTGTTAATCTAGCAACTATTGTCTTACTGCTAAAATGCTTCCTTGGACAAGGGCAGTGTATTTATAGTTGCATGCTGTATCACCCTGAAAGACAGTTGATACAAAATGTTGGATAACAACGTTCTGGTGGCTGCTTCTTATTAGTATTCTTAAACTCTTCAAAAAAGACTGACAGCAATGTCACAGAACAACAAAGTGTGTGAAGGATGTCTCACTTCAGATCATCAAAAAGATTTTGTCTCTCTTTACTTTAATCAAACTTTTAAGTTAATACATAATAAAAACAAGGAGAAATAAACATCTTATAGCTTACGCACATCGGTGTCTGGCTTCAATGTTTTCTTATGTACAGTTTTTTTGAAACCATCGTAAAATACCACTTCCACGCAAGCTAAAAACAAACAAGTGTTGTGTCAAAAAAGTCTTTAAAATATTAGTTATTAATGGTTTATTTACAACATTTGTGCTTGAGACCATTGAAACATTAGTAAATCATCAAGTAAGTACATTTTTTGATCAAAAGGTTTTCATTATCTCTGTTTAAGCTACCTCTATCATATAAAAGAACATGAAAAATAACATACTATCGTTTAGGTGTTTAGATATAGTGGCAGGGTATATTTTACCAGCTGGTCCCCATTTTGCAACGACACGTTCACCAATACGCCATTTCTAGAATAGCAAGATAACAATAGTATATTAAGGATGTAGAACAGCTGTATCGTTAAGTAAATGGAACATTCACTTATTCAAAATAAAGATCAGTCAAAAGTCTCATGGCAAAGTCTGATTTTTATATACCACAAAAGCAAACCTACATAAATTTTACGTCGGTTTTGTGGTTCAGTTCAGAATTAACAACATTTTAGGTATTTAAAATATTGTATTTATACAGAATAGACTTGTCCCTTACGTCGCATTGCTCTTGCCCAGGGCTTTTTTTACAGTTATCATTAGTTAATAAAAATGTCATCTAATCTTGTAAGTTATTTCTAAACAATTTGTTATCAATTATTTTATTGTTCATGCAGAATCACACACTAGATGATTGCCACTTTTTTACTGTGTAAAACCCATTAAAATAATAGATATATTACAAATTATAGATATATATAAATACTCAATATATTACATTGATTAAACCAATTTGTTTTAATTGTTGTTGTCGCCTATATTTCCCGCACACTCATGCTAAACATACAGCTTTTTGGACTCGAAGCTCCAGCAGACAGAGTCCTATAAATTCATTCTGGTGCGTATGAACGTGCATGCATGATTTCGATAAGCATCAATGCATTCTATTGTACTCCAGCAGTCAGTCTTTCTTTCTTTGTTTTGTTTTTACTTTTTTACTCATGGCTTTTAATTTTTGGTTCTATCACTAAGCAAACTTTCTCCAATGTTGTGATTTATTCACTCGACGAATCAAGGCTGATATTTTTAAGTTTAAAGAAATTTTTCATTTATATCTTGATATATATCTAGAATTTCAATATTTATAATTATCTGTTCTTCGCTCAAAAAGATTCACTACTAAAAACTTAAAGTGTATACATTTTGGTTATTTCCAGTTTTTGGTAATGCATACCTAGCTAGCTACATTGAAGCAGGCCGGTATTTGCTGTTTAGTGTGTAATGTTTTACATTAGATTTTATGTTTAACCTAAGATTAATTCATTTTTTTTGACATCCTGAAATAATGTGTTTACATTAGATGATGTAAACACATTGTGATTGTTGATTCGACATTGCTCTAATTTTCCCATTTTTTCCTCCTGGCTGTTATTTCAGGAGATTTAAAAGGTATGTCACTATACTTAGTAAGATGAGTATTCACTGTTCGTAGGCCTAGGACTAGGTAGTCCTTCCTTCTAAATACCTGTCTTGCATCAGGTCTAGCAATATTTTTATTTTGGTTGATTCTAAAATTTTAAGAGTCTTCCCGCTCTTATTAGCTTAAGTTTTATTGGATAGGTGTTATAAGCCTACATGATCTATCTCAAAACATTGGAGAGCAAGTTTTCACAATGAATTACAAAATTAATTTTAAGGAAATTGTTTAAAAAATTGAATTATAAAGTGATAATAATAAAAAAATTTAGTTTCATAGTATAGACGTTTATTATCTTTGGTTGTTAAATTTTGAATGAAAAAGTTTATGAGTTTGGTACTTGTTCTTCTTGAAATGCAATTAGTTAGTTGTTCAAGTCATTTTAAAATTTATTTTTAAACATTCTCCAAACAACAATTTGTTTTTGTTGAAGCTTTCGTGGAACTTTCAAAAATAATATGTCTTTAGAAAATCGATTCTCTTTCAATTTTACACCAATATTTTATTTAATTATTTTGAAAATAAAATTTCTTTTATAGTTACACTCTTCATATTATTTAGATGAAATTATTTTATGTCACCTTTTTAGAAATTTTAATACTGGGTCATATAACAAACATTTATATACCTAGTAAAGTAACTGGCTGTTAGTTTTTTATATAAATAAACATACTATTCAGATATAACTAGTGTTTCTGCGAAAATGTAAAAATACAAATGTAATTTTCTCTGGAACGGTTTCAGATATTTTGCATGTTGGATTTTAATTCGACAAAAATAGCGCAGCCATGAATTTGTTGACAGAACTTATTATTAAATAAAAAAATGAATTCAGAAAAGGCAAGTTGTTAGGACAAGAATTATATATGTATACCCAACCTGATTTCTTATTCTAAACAGAGTTAAAGATTTCTAGACATAAAGGGCATAGACTTGATTTTACATTAAGGGCAGTTATATATTTAAAGTAAATATTGAAAACACCTGCTTGATACAGCTAGAGTTTTTAGTAAAAATCTAGTGGAATATTAATTTATTTTATGTTAGAATAGGAAATAATATTCAAATCAACCTTCTCTTGGGACTTTGTTGCAAGCTTAGGAGGACGAACTTTAGGACTATCTGGTGGTAACCAAACGTCAAAACGAGAATTCCATCCATCAAAATGTACTTGTATTTCTTTTTTTTTTGTATTCACCTTTATAACTTTCGCATTGTACCTAAAAGGTTAATCTTTATGAAATTAAACAAACATCATATCAAATTCAAGACTTTCAGGTTATGTTTGCATACATTTAATTATATTATCTAGAGAACGAAAAGATATTTTTCAGTGACATAAAAAAACTGCTAAGAACTTTCAAAGAATCATTATCATCAGTAAGGAATGGCATAATTGACAGAATCTCAAAACCTATGATGAATTTTTTCAATAACTGTCTTGTCACCTTTAATACTGTGACCTCATTACCATCAGAATAATACATAGTAGAATTGAAGAAGCCAAATAGAGAAACTTTTTACACAATGCTATGCACATAATAATTTAACAATATATAACAAATTAACATATTACCATTTTCCCAAGTAATCCAATGCCTCTACTTTAGTTCCAACAGCCAGCTGAAAATTCCCACGCATCAAACACGAATCAAAGCTGGTAGTGGAATCATTTCGAATCTTCTTTGCCTTTATTTTTGTAGCCATTTTTATCTCACTTTTTATTTTTCATTTATTATAATAACTAAAAATATTTTCTTAATTAGAAAAATACTGTCTTACAATCACTTGTTGTGGAATTAAAAATTTCCAGAAATTATTAGGTATATAATTTTATAAGGGACTGACTGAATCAATGCTACAATTAATTCAGAACCAATTACAATATCTTTCTAACTCGCTTCAATGATGATTAATGAAAAATAAAACTGTTAAACATAAACAGGTTAGGTACAGGTTTAAAACCTGTTTAGGTAAAATGTAAAGTCTTCTTAAGATTTTAGATGATTTAAATAGGGAAAAGAGCCAGTGAAAAAACTCCACTGGGGTCACACTATACCTTTTCTACATTTCTTAGCGTATTCATATGTTATGGATATTTTACGTCACGTAATATTAGTGATAACACAACCGACAATTTAGAAGCTTTAATAACATAAGTAATAAATAAATTTACATGAATGTACATAGTTAAAAACAATTGAACCCAAAATACATTCTAGAAACTGTTTGCATTCTGTTGACATATACCATCTCACCAGATTTGTTAAAATAACTCACTTAAAAAACCCACATTTAAAAAAATACAAATAGAAAAGCATGAATTCTGTTGGAAAACTCAAAAAATTGTAAATAGAACTTCTCATTATAATCTTTACATTAACGAATCAGAACTAAAAAATCTTTTTTTTTAAATCTACAATTATCAAATTTCTTTAAAAGGATATATTTTCATCAAGAAAATCATTGGTAAAGAGCCAGAATTGTGTACTACTATATCTACATGTGTGTATCTTCGCAACAGATGTGAAGTTTCTTCGTTATATTAAGAATCGTTCATCTACCATGGTCTTCTTAGCAAGGTTCTTCTTACCTAGTGTATCACGCATGGCTACCAAAGCAACATCAGTAAAGTAAGTAATAACAGCTGCGAAAAATAGGTTATAATTAGTGGCCCAATCAAAAACCAGAAACAAAAATAGATTGAAGATGGCTAAACTCCATTCTTGACCGTATAACAGTACTTCACTGAATGCTCGTGAATCGTCATTGTAAAAATAACCTGTCAACAGAAAAATCTTAAGGTGAAACATACAGTCAAACATTTTCAAACCTGTGTAAGACCACATTAATATTGTACAGAGAGAAATACAATGACAATGGTATAAACACTTTTTGAAACCTACAAAACTTTGGAAAGTAATCGCTTTCTCGGTTGATATATAGTTGTTGTGTACTAGCAGAAGACTTTATTAGGAAAAAAAAAGATATCTACTTACATTTGTCAAGAGGAGGTTGCAACTCATTTTTCAACAACTTTTCCATGAAAAACTTATCTTTTACAACATAGTCATTGTCTAAAACTGCATGCTCCATAAAAGATGACAGATATCTATTCATTTGTGAGTAGGCCATCACACTTTTTTCCAATGTTGTGTTCAGCAATGCACCTGGTAAACCTGTTGCAACAAAAACAAGATTTACAATATTATAAGCTACACATTATTTGCTTTCCACAAATCATAATGCAGTATAAGACTGACAGTTAAGGTTTACTAACCTGACTTACACAAGTAAAATATTTGCATGTAAGTAGAATGTATAGCTTTAATTTGACTGGATCAAGAAAAATTAAGATGTTGCTCAACAAAAGGGTCAATATTTCACAAGTCAATGAAATAAAAAAAATCCCTTAAAGCTGTATAGAATGGTTTTAAACATTTTCAAACTTAATTTAAAATGTAAATTAAGCAAGAAATCCAAGTGTTAAAAACTCCTTTGCACTAAAAAAATTTAATTTATTAAATAAAAAAAGAAAATGAAATAAATGAAAAAGAAATATGTCACATGTCCATGGCATGTTTGTATAATGCTACAAAATTTCCTGCTATTTCAGTCATCAACCAATCAACCAGTAAAAATATTTAAATTGAAGAAACTTAAAATGAAGTTGAAGTTGAACAAACTAAAAACTGTTAGTAAGTTGAAATGTCATCTGACAAAGTTTTGTTTACTTTTTACAAAAAGTTTGAAATTGTATGAGTATGAAATTGTATGAAATTGGAATACTGGTTAATCTAAACAACTAACATTAGAAAGCTCAAACCAAAGAGTAACAGGTTACAAATTTACTTTGTTATAATCTTTAGATACTACTGCTTTGTTTTTACAAAATAACAAATTTAGTTTTAAGTTTCAAGTTTATATTTTGAGAAATTTAGAACTTCAAGTGTTATTTATAGATTTTGAAGATCAAATTTAAATAAACTATAACTAAATCTTTAAAATACCTGCATTTTGTCTAGAAGGTAATTGACCTCGCCTGGCTTGGTTATCTCTAGCTAACAATGGCTGCTTTATTTTAGAATATTCATTTTTAAATTTAACAGTTAAAGCGATTTCAAAAGTTTGTCTGTCAGTATTTGGTTCCAATCCTCTCCTTCCACATAAACTTTCTTCTTCACGTTGGAACTGCTCATATAACTCGTGCAAGCTACAATCAGATCTGCCATGAACAGATCTACCATGAATATAATACCCATAGTATGAGTTTGTTATTACAAACAGACTAATGTTACTTATAGAACAAAAATCCACAAAATCTCCTAATGGATCTGACATAAAACGTTCATATAAAAACCCAAAAATGAGCCATTGAAATAAAGCAGCAAGGAGAAATATGATACTTATCACACCCAATCGCAATGTTAAATTTATATCACCGACATAATCAATACTTCTGTCAATAGATGTTCTACTTATCGGATCAGTAGTGCTCCAGTATTCTAACCCTGCCACTTTTAGGAAAAACAACAACACCATTATTTGTAAAATAGGTTTAATTCTTCTCATTGTTTGTAATTCTCTCCATTCATTTGCAACAAACAAAGTTCTCATAATACTCACAGGAGAAGAAAGTAAAGAATTATTTTTGTTTGTTGCTACATTCACAGTGCCTCGTGGTCTTTCCCAATCAATAAAAAAAACATCAAATGAAACTTGCAAATATAGAACGTAGATGACATCTATAACTTTCATTGAGAATCCAACTATAAGCAAAGCTTTAATCAATGTCTCTTGTGAACTGGTTGGTAAAACACGAATCACTGTAGTCTGTTGCTTGAAGAAAAATAGCCACTGTATGCAAGTACCAATGATAATAACAATAAAAACAAATGATAAAGAATTGCACAGAAACAACAGAAACGTAAACAAACTAGAACAATCAACCATTTGAAGGTTTTCTCTGCGTCTCCAACTGATTATTTGAATTACTGAATAAATAATGCCTATGACTGATAAGACACCAACAGATATCTAAAAAAAAATGGTGATAGTAAGAAACATGCTGTAACTAGAGAAGTAGTTACTACAATATTATGTTAAACAATATTGCACCAATTGAAATGAACCCACCCTATTTTAAAAGGAAATTGTTTCAACATATTGCTTTCAAGTCAAAGATTTCAAAATTCATGTGAAATGGTCTTAGTGTCATAGAAACAGCATGACTGGTTATAACATTTTAATTTTATCATAACAACACCAACAAGCTTTGATTCAACCAAAAAAATTCAGAGTGAAGCATTTATCTAATTAATGGAGCAGTTTATAACTAAATTATCTCTCCATAGTAGAAAACCTACTATTCAAAATTCAGACAAATTAATTGACTTTGTTAGAAACACTTTATAGGTTTAAGAACTTTAAGAGTTTCTTTATTTAATCAACCAAATTACAATTTCTAGAATTATGTTTTTCTATATAAATATCATATACAGATCTATAAACTATAATGTTATTGACAGAGCAAGACGTTTTGACTTTCTTTCGCTAATTACGAAAGAAATGCTTGAATCACCATTTCAAAAATAGAAACTTATAAACTATAAAAAATAATATTTATGAAAACCCTTTATTATTTTCCCCATTTCTGTCATACAATCTTATATAACATATATTTTGGACATTCTATTGCAACCCATGAGAAAACACTCACCCTGTTTCAACTGACCAGATGTAAATGTACATACCTCAACTCCTCGCAGTATGTTATTAACATTCATTTCGTAGTTAACTTCGAAGTATACATTTAGCAACTTATCTTGTTTACCCAACTCAACAGCAGAATACTTAATTTTTAACAATGGCGGATATATTTTACCATCACCTTTCAATGTGTAACTTAGAACAACATTAGAAGCATACTGGACCACAGCCATGCTCCCGTCCTTTGTACGCCCGCTTACACTATCAACAAGAAAGAACCTTCTAGTGAGGACCCATCTTGATTTGTCAGCATTT
This sequence comes from Aglantha digitale, assembly GCA_031471615.1. Classification (NCBI taxonomy): domain Eukaryota; kingdom Metazoa; phylum Cnidaria; class Hydrozoa; order Trachymedusae; family Rhopalonematidae; genus Aglantha; species Aglantha digitale. The sequence continues at coordinate 29,287 of JAUELD010054981.1, read as the reverse complement.
TTATTGGCATCTATATTATCCACAAGCACTGGTACTGGGTACAACTCTTCATCATTGATAAGCAAATACATATCATAAAATACAGTTTCAAATGTTCTTACCAATTCTGTTAGCTTTATTTGACATTGGATTTTATAAGACGTGGTAAACTCAAATGCTTTAGAAGCAATCATATCATTGTTAACACATAACTGTAGAACTGAGGATTTTGTAACACCAAGAAATTTACCTCTCACTGAATATTTTACAAAAACAAATTTGACGATTTGTTTTCTCTTAAATGAAGTAGCAATATCTGTTCTACCGAGAACTTCGATAGGAGTATCAGCTTTATAATATAACCATGGCATTGTCACTGGCCAATCAGTTAAGCGCTGTACAAATTCTCCTCTATATGAACTCAAAATCAAGAGGAATTCCTTGCAGGCATCAGTGGTTGATATTCTTGAATTTTTATAGTTGACTTCATTATACATATTCAAGACACATAAATTACCAAGTAACTGACATGCAGTGTAGTTTTGATATGTTCTACATAATGCTTGAGCAGATCTTAAATGTTTTTTAAAAAAGACTGACTCAAATGTTTGACCATTCGGATAGCGAAGTAGATAAGCAGATGTTTGTTCAGAAATAAATGGAACTTTATCAGAGGAAAGACATGTACCATCCTCCTCAATTGTGCTTACAACAGCTCCATTAACTAAAAAAATATAATATTTATATTAAGAAATGAAACAAGGGAATCTATACAAAAATAATCAAAATTTAAAAAGACTAACGAAAAGTTGGCCTAAATATGCATTTCTGATGACTATAAATATATTACAACCGGTTCTCACCGTTTACTGTATGTAAAACAACAAGAAAGACTGAGTAAAAATGAGACAGATTCCTGTGATAAAAAAAACATCAACTCAAGGGTGAGAAAATTAACAATATCCTATTTACGCAACAATAAAAATGTTTTGGGGTAAAAAAACCTAATGTATGTATATAATACAAATATTTTCAAAAAACCCTATCTTTGGGCCAAAACTGAACTTTTGTTAAACATAAAGAAATTTTTAAAAAATAAAGCTACATAGCTTTTAAGTGTTTATAGATGCCTAACTTCATGCGAAAAATTAGAGCTAATCCTGAGAAAAATTCATAACAGATGCACGGCCACTCAACAATGAATTTATAAGTTTCCATTTGCTGAAATCGCGAGTCCATAAAAGAAAACTGACAATTAATTGTGAGTTTTTAACTTTTTTTCAACTGAACAAAACTTTTCTGTACTTTGAAACAATAAAGTTTTTTGCAAAATAATTTAATTTCAGTTTTCACATGATAATTCATTTAAGACAAGGTAAGAAACTTTAATATGAAACAACCAAATATTGTTTTCCACTAAATAAATAGTTATAAAAAACCAAATCAATCCATTTTCATTAATTTTTACTTTTTGGTGTTCATTTTAATATTTAGTTAAACAGTTCCTTTGTTTATAAAGATAACGTTAGAAAGCTTACTGCTACATATCATTTCATTTCTGCTACATGAATTTTATTATTAAGAAAATTGAAATTATAAATCAATCAATCTTGTAAACATCTTGCTAGAGTTTTATGTGATTGTGCTTTTAAATAACTTTTTCAAGAAAATTTTGAATACGAATATGTTCATTTTAAATAGCATAATATCTTAAAGGGATTATACAGAAAAATAATTTGAGTTTATATTAAATTTTTATAACACGCAAAAAAAATTTTGGTTCTCTAGTGTATTGGTTTTAGAAGTTTTTCATTCATTTTCATAACTCAAAGAGAAAGTCATTTATTGGTAAACTATCGTTAGAGGACTTGTTATTGGCACAAAGAACCCTTTCTAGATCTTGGAGTTATAAAGCGGAAACTTGACATACCTAAAGCCTATGACCAACAATTTGTTGAATTTTTGTTTTACTAAGTAACAACTAGATTTAATAGGGTAGGATTAGATTTTTCGTATATTTTACATATTTTATGAATTTCTTTTTTTTAAACCAGCTAACATAATAAAAAGGTAGTATATAGTCGCATTCACATAGGTCTAAAATCTTTGCTAGTAAATCAAATTAACTAATCAAATATGAAATTATAGTGTTATTACAGTCATTTTTAAAAAGATGGGAGAAAATAACTCTGATATATTTTGATAATGACCTCAGGAAAAACTAAAAATATTATTGAAAATCCAGAATTATTTATTGGGGACATGTTGACAAACAGAGAAAGCTGATTTTATAGGACTGAAATACAAAAAAAAGAATTATCAAGGTCTGAGACATACCTGTTGTTGAACCAACTGGACAAGTACATGATGAAGATCCTGTTACTTTTAAAATACTAGTATCACACCTCTGACACACACGTTTTTGTGAACTAGCCTTTGTATCACCAAAACATTTTAAACAACGTTGACGATTATCTGGAAAGAAGGAACCATCTTCTTGTCTTTCAACTTTTACAGACCCAGAGGGACAAGGAGGACATGTTTTACTCACTGCATCATATTCTCCATCTGTTTTGCATTTTATACAACTCCATCCGTCTTTGCTTGTAACTTGCAAATTGTTACAAGCAACACATTCAATGATAGGTCCACCATTGTTTTCTTTTAACCGAAATCCATTCTGACATTCACAAGATAAAGAGTTAGAAGTTTTATTCAATTTCTCACCACATTCTAAACAACGGAGACTTGAGGATTGAAAGAAGAAATCTTTTTCGCATTTTGTTTCATCACGATAAGGAACAATGATTGATGCAGTTGTTACACAGATGAAGATTGAAATACCAATCCAAGCGAGCATATTTAAAAACTACATCCTACGCAATAATAATAATAAACAATAAAAAACTGATTATATATATACAAAATAACAGTCAATTAATAGATTTTTCCTAGTAAAGCGTGATGAAACAGGAAGTGTCTGCCTCAGGAAATTTCAAACAAACTGCATCATGTAAACTCAAGAGAGACTTAGCTACTCTTGAGAATTACTTGGAGAATGTTAACACTTATCTTATCTTATTTTTTAGATAATTTTATTTAAAAAAAACCTAATTAATATTATCCAAGTTTATTTATGCCGATTCTGTGTACACTCTTCCCCATCGATTTCTTATTTAACTATTATATGAAGTCATTTAGTTATACAGCTAAACTTATAATAAGTAATTTTCTTCTGCTATAGGACGTCCGATATATATATCACATAGATGGATTGAGAACAACACATTAATCTTGAAGTTAAACTCTATGGATTTTATGGAAAAAAGGAAGGATTTTTTTGAGACATCCTCTCAAAAATAATTCTCGGGAGTAGTCTCCCTTTACATCCCTATACAAGAAATTATTATTTTAATTGTATTTCCTTTAATTTCTGATTATTGAAATTATTCTTTAGAAAGATAGACAGATTTGCAGGCAAGTTAACTGTTAAAATAATGAGTTTTTCATTTGCAAAAAACATTTTCGCCATCATGTCATACTTGTGATTACCAGGGAAAAGGGTTTCTTTTTAAATGTTTTTTTTGTTTATAAACTTTAAAGATTAAAACTTCCTCTCAGCTTTCTTAAAAACAACAGGGTGTGAAATAATATGGGGAGGAAGACTCTATATTTAAGACACATTAAAAAAATTAAGTATGTAAGTATGCGTTTTCATAAACGTCAAAACTGAAAACTTTTGACCTTTTTCAGTCAACAGGTGACATTTTTTTAATATTCTGTTTATTTTCCCTTTGATAATGTAAGCAAATTTCAATGTTTACATCTGGTCACATTATGACAATTTGATAAGGCAGGGGTCGAAATAATGGCTGGGTGTCAGCAAAAGCTAGTTAAATCAAATGATAGGCATCTATATAAACAATTAAATTGCATTTTACAGTCTTGCAGCGCCCACAAACCCAAACTCAATTAATAAACTGCCTTCAGTGTTTTTGAAAAACAGCCATCTACATTAAATAGCCTTAATTTGAGCCTTGGGTAGGCGCAGAGGGATACTACCCTCAAACAGGGTAACTTTGGCCAGGTTTTCATATATTTCTAGAAATATTTTATAGAATTTTCTATTAACACTAGACTATGGGAACTTCTTAATGTTAATGGAACAATTTTTTATTAGTCTTAGGGCTGTAAGGAAGGACCTAAAATATAGCACCCATTGACAAATGGCGAAACAGGTTAACTAAAAACTGCTTGATGTTCGTGGGCTCCATAAACTGAACATAAATGATTTTACATATAAACTTATCATATATATTTTTCTTTGCCAAACAGTTCATACTTTTCACCAAATTCACAATTTTTGTGTCTGTTTAGCATGGTTAATAGTCGTTTCTCAAATTAACCATTATTGAGGTTAGTTTTTCTATTCAACTAGAACTAGCTGCAAAATCTTTAACATTCCTTCATAAAAGTCATGAAAACAACAAAAAGAATGAATGTTATATCAAATGATCACAACAACCCATACGTTAAACTTGGAGCATTTCAATTTGGTTTTACACTCAATCCATATATGTGAAATATCGTTGTTCTATTATCAACAACAGGTTGTGGATCAAAAGGATGCATCAAAATATTTTGGTAAAAAAATAAAAAATGTATAATTTGCCGAACCATATTCTGAAATGAAATTTTAAAAAATAGCGGTAAAAGAAAAACAAAATGGAATAAAAGAAAAACAAAACAAGTGAAATGAAATGAAACTGAAGTACAAGAAAAAGACTCACTTAAATCAATTTTGAATATATATACATACATACATATTTTAACAACAAGACTTGCATGCCATGGATAGCCATTACGAATATTGAAGGTAATCCAGATGAGGTCACCATTATTGGATAGCTAATTTTCTGGACGAATCTCAGTCTTTTCAAAAAAACAAATATGTGTAATAAAACTTTTTTATTGAGCTTCTTTAAAATTCAATGTTACATCATTACATCAGCAAACAAACGATCATGGCCTGAATTCACTGGCATTCAGTAAGGATGTCTGTTGCACCATTTTGATCTAAATAAGTTGAGATCTCACTTCCTACGATGTCTCAATGCAGACATGTTAACACCGTTTCCAAAATTAGATGAATCACTCTCAAGAAAATGTATATCAAAACCCATAAAAATGAAATCGTATTGTTCATGCCGTAGGAACTGGGTATGTTTTTGATCAATCTACATGAAGCTATGAAAAGAAAATCTAGAATGCCACGAGTGCGCTACGAGATAAATTGTAGTTTCTTAATTCAACAAATAGCCCTAACAGTAGCAGCGTATGAAATGCGACTTATCCGATTCTTCATTTCTGTTGGAGATGGCAATGAATGGTTTCATCAGTATTGCGAAAATATTCCAAAAATTGCTTTTGAACAAGAAGATTTTATTTGGGAATGTAATAATTGTAAATAATGATAGATTACAGACTAAAAACATCGTCTTATAATATTGTTTTTCCTTGAAATACCTAAATTCAAACTTATTTTGATATTAAATGTATTTAATATAGCTATGATTTATCAAATCCTAATTAATTATCAAATTTAAAATGGAAATGTGTGTACACAATTTTTAAGATATTTGTGAGACATCGGGATAGTAAATTATACGCTACGCTAAAATATGTAAGAATTATAAGGTTTATATTCGGTAAAACAACTTTTTAAAAACATTTCTTGCGAATATATTTTGATGCATCCTTTTGATCCACAACTTTAACGAACAACTTTGCCGCCATCACATCAGTAAGCAATAGTTACCATATTTCAGAATGAGTTTTTTTATCAATATATCTTAGGAATGTTAATCACGCGCGGGAAAAAAAATCAATCTATCAGCATGCTTTTTTCAAAATTGATTCTATTAGTTGCTGTCCTGAAATACTATTTATAGTATTATAGTATAGTATTATAGTATAGTATTATAGTATAGTATATTTATAGACAGTAATACTACTGTCTTGAAATACTGAAATTTCTAATCTTTTCATTTTTCCCTCCCTTCATAATTGACAAACACTCGACTTAACGTTAAGGTCAACTTGAAATTCTAATGCTGAGATTTAATGTCGAACTTATTTTATTTTGACTTTTTAAAGCCTACTTTTACATCGCTTATTGATTTGAAATAATATAGTATGGAATTTTGATTCTTTCTTATTTTTCAATAAAATCAACACCCTTGTCGATATAAATGAAAATAATACACGCTCAAACGGTTTCTATTATGTACACGGGATGATTTTCTATTTGGCAGCTAGTTTTTTACTTCGTCTCTTTCTATTTTCCGTTTATCTCCTCTTTAAATTTCTATTTCATCTAGTCATCAACCAGGTTAGCATGGTTCATTAAAAAGAATGTAAAGGTTGTGTAGTAAATGGCATTACAATATATTTCATACTTCTTATAAATCAACCTGCAGCGCCCTTACAACATCCCGCACGCATTTTCTTTTCTTTTTGTTATAATACCGTTCTTTCAAATCACGGGTATTTTTATTGAATCTTTTGATTAACTAAGATAAACTGGAGAATACAGAATCACCAATTGAAACTAATTGTATCAATCTTTGTTCTCCTAGATTAACGGAAGATTAATTGAGTGCAGAAATCGTTTATTTTAACCAACGAGACACATACTTGATACCGGGCATCTATTCTTAAAACTAAAATGATTTAACGCGATGCATCATGTACATGAAAACTATCTCATGCTCCTCCTAGCCCATTTTTTAGCCCATTCTTTTCGGATTGTGGTAGCCCATTGTGGTAGAGTGGCAGAGTAACAAGTTTGTTAAACAGACGCATCGACATGATTTTATCTAATAATAACTGGTGCTATTGATTGGAAAACTCTAAATAAATCTTAAACTTCCTTAAAAGAATATCTATGTGCTAGACGATATATTGTCAATGTTAATTGTTTGTGACATGAAAATCATATTTTTCATATATTATATTATGAATTATAATTTTCAGTAGTTTGGTTTGATACCAATTTTATGAAACTGTGAAAAGTTCTGACAAGTCTCAGTTGTTCATAGAAATAGATACAATATTATGTAAATCTATATTCTAATATTACTTGGGAAAGAAAATCAATCAAATTACTTGGAGTCAATATAAACAACATCTTAAACTTTGAGTTTGAGTATCATATTCCTTCTCTTTGTTGTTTGTAAAAGCTAATCAGAAACAGCCTTGATACAGCTCGCAAGTTTTATTTCGTTTTTTTTTATTAGTTTTATTTTTGTATTTATTTTTGTTGTTGTTATTTATAAGTTTTATAGATAAAAAAAAAAGAATTCCATCCATCAATTCTGCTCTTATGGGTGAAAACAGTATCCGATATCTTGGTAGCGTTGTGTAGAATAATACCGCTGTTGATATACGTAACAGGCACTCTTCAACTATATTCAAGTCTAGGATAAATAAAAAAACACATACTACAAAAAAAAAAAATCATAAAAAAAAAATAATATATCTATCTATCAAACTTTATTAACAAAAGATCAAACTTTAATAACAAAAGATCAAACTTTAATAACAAAATAACAAAAACATTACTCTAAATCTGTTACGGATTTAGATAAAATTGTTAATATTTTTGATAATTTTTTGTAAATAAAGGATCTAAAATTGCTGAAAAAATGGTAGCATAAGAAAAACGTTTTAAATCTTTATATATTCATCCTACTGACGGTTGCGAGATTGCTAAGATGGATAAGTAAGATAAGGTAATAGTGAGGAACTAGGTTCGAACCTAAGACATTAGGTTTTCGTTTTGCGAAATTGAAATTATTAAAGAATAACATTTTTTGAGATCCATTATAGGCATGGTAAATTCCCCGGCCATCTTACTTTGGCTAACCTTTTGAATATTGATATATTGCTACTTTCTTGAGAATTGAAAACCGTACTGTAACATTTTTCTAAAATTCCTATTGTCACATGACAGTCACGGTAATGTGACGTCATATCTGAATACATGATTTGAGAAAACCTGTTTGGTACCAATCAAAAGATAATTTTATTGTGAACAATTTTTGCGAGGAAACATGAACTTTATTTTGTCCCCTAAAATCTCTAAAGCCTCAAAGCATATTACGTCAAAAGCAAAAATATTTTTTTGGTTACCCTAGCATATTTGGTATCAAAAAGATGGTATCGAAGATTTGGTGTCGAAAGGTGTTTAACGCAAAAAAATTATTGAATTTTATTATTTATTAACAAAAAAGATCAAACTAATGAATAAAAATTTCCTTAAAACATGTTTAGAAAAACGGATGAAAGTTCAAATTAAAGCTTAGTCAATCTTGAGGTAAGAGTGTCAAGCATTCGGCCTAATTGTAAATGAATCTGTTAGATTGGAGCAAATAAATATGACATAGATGAATTGATAACAGCACAATTATCTTGAAACTAACTCTGTTATTGATTACCTAAGTGTGTATTAAAAACCATTAATTGAGCCTTAATGAAATTACACAAAATAAATAGAAGTTTTTTAGACTATTTTAGAGTTTTATTTTATTTAAGACACTCTAGAATTACCAAATGAAGTATTATTATTACATTATAAGGATGTATGCGTTTGCATAAACAGCAACAAAACCAAAAACTTTAGACCATTTCCTGCCAATACTTTCCATTAAATGCAGGAGCAACAAAAATATTTTAATTGAATTTGTTGATTTTCTCTTATTTTACGATTTATATGTATTCTTAAAAAGGCTAATTTTCAACGCCAGGAGGATCAAAAACTAACGCAACTTTTCCCAATCATCTATCAACTAGAAAAGAGTATATTTTAACTTTCTGTATCACCAAACACTTTATACTTTTCTACATATTCATGATTCGAGCATGATTTTAGTGCTCGTCAATTGTCGTTTCTCAACTAACCATTGTATAAAATAATAACAAGTTTAGTTTTTATAATCACTTACAAAATCTTTAATAGTAATTAAAACAACAAAAGGGACCATAAGTTTTATCAAAAGATCAGAAGCTATGTTAAAGCTTCAACTTGGTTTTGCACTCAATCCATCTTTGTGATATATCGTTAATTGGAGGAAACTTTCAAGCTCCTCACAAAATCTGTACCATTATTATTATCAGAGCAAATCTGACAAAGCATCTTTCCGTTATTACATAATCAAAATCACTTGTTATTGAAGCTCCAGGAAATGCTGCTTAGTTTGTTAATGGAATGGCTTTAGTCAGATGTGTAAAATCAAGAAAAACTTACAATGATTGCTCAAATATGTTTATGATCATAGCTCTATACCCATTTAGATGATTTGATTCATCAATGACACTTGTAATGCAAACGGTATCAAAAATATGATTTGGATAAAAAGAGGTTTTTCTGCGCCTTGATTTTATGTTCCTGGATTTGAACAAAATATACCACAAGGTGACATTTGGAACAATCTGTGATACAACAATGATAACAAAGACCTGTTAATTGAACTTCGTTAAAAAAGATTTCGTTTTAAAAGAAGGCCATAACGTTTTATAAGAACAGTAAATATTTCCCAAGAAAGTTCGTTTCGAAAAAGCGAAAAAGATTAGCTGTTCCAACCGCAAGAAAACAGCATGTTTCTAAAGAAAATACTGATGTTTTGTGAGTAAAGATACAGACGTACTTGTTATAGTAAGAAAAAGTGATCATGAAAAATTAGAATTTTTAGGTAATACATTAACATTAAGCATGCTAACAATCCACGTGTCAACTGGTTGTGTCGCTAATGGTATTTAAGAAACTGCTTCAAAAACTTTTGTGAGTATTGTGATTTAGTACCAAGCACAGGTATCGAAGACAATCTAGGAACAGAAAGTATCAAAAATACTAAAGAATTTATTAAAACATTTCATTATAGCGGGAAAGCAAGTGAACACTATATTGATACAAGAATAAGAATTTACAAAGGATTAAAAACAAAATCGTGAATGACCTTACCAACTGATCCTGATTCAGTTGTACAAGTTATCTAACATATGGTATAACCCTTAGACCAAGATGTAAAAATTCCTTCGTTCGAACAAAAAGGATGGTGCTTGTGTGGTATACTGGAAGACAGTTCCCACTTACCCCTCAGCCCAAGCGTCAGAGATAAATGTCGAAGAAAAATGCTAGCCAGAACGAAGGCAACATTACTGACAACGAGGTATTTAACAAAGTTAAGGTACCACAGCAAAATAGGGTAAGATTCCTTCTTGTTCGAATGATGAACGTATAAAAACAAAATTGCAATAGACACGTTTTTAATAATTTTTTTAGGATTAAATCAGGGCCAAGGGACCAGATTTGGAGGCAGGCAAACTGTAACATTTTCAAAAGTTTTGCTTATGTATTTAAATTAACTTCACAGTTTATATTTTTTTTGTCTCATTCATTTTTAGGCATACGCTCCATCTAGTTAGACATACAGTTACAAATGGGATAATACCTCATTTAAAACGTTTATTTTTTAATGCTTCTGTTTATAAAAATATTCACTTGAATGAATTATTTTTAAAAAATTAACTGAATGGTTGAATATATCTTTAAGCAGACAAAAGAACAAAGTCCATTGAGCCGCACAAGGGTAATTGCAAAATGACTATGGTTAAAGGTTATACAAATGTAATTTTATTCTTAAATCAGTGTCATGTAACAGTGATTGTTAAATACGACACTTGATAAACAGAAAGAAAAGAAAAAGCTGTCGGGTTAAAACTATTTAGATTACAAATGTTATTATTTCTAAAAAGAGAAAATATTTCCCTTAACCTGTGCTATCAAGTTGATTGTTAGAAATATGATATTTTGAAACAAACAGAAAATATAGTACATAGTCCATTAAAAATAGGAAGAAACACAGCCAGATCAAAACAAAGTAGATTTCTAATATCATTTTTTATATTATATATAGGTAAAAAAAAATTCAAGAAATGCTGAAAAAAACAGAAAGAAACAATAACATCTATTTATACATAAAATTTTCTGCTTAATTTTCATTAAAAAAAATTCATTAAAACATTTTCATTGCAGCTTTCACAAGAGCTGGGTAATTAGGAGACCCATTTCCAGTTACAGGGTCAAAACCAGCAGTGGCACAAAAGCCTTTATCATGTGATAGACACCCTTCATTACAACCACTAGTGACATCAAACATGGCTTGTGAATTTTTGTATAAAAATGGATTCAAAAACCCCATAACTGGCTTGTTGTTATGTAATCTGTGTTCGTTTAGCATGCTGATAATTCCGGCAACTGTTGGAGTGGCTGCAGATGTACCTGCAACACCAGGAACTGGAATTCTGTTGTTTACAACAAAAAAATGCCGGGACAAAGCAGCAAGGTCTGGATAAGCTCTGCCAGTTTTATTGTAATACTTCTCTGGAGGTGGATTCCCTGATTTAAGATATTCATTGACTTGATTAGTTTGATAAGAAGGTTGCTTAAACACACTGCTAAAACCACCTCCGCTGATCTCATATGCAAACTCAGCACCTGTAGCAAATGGGTTTTTGAATCCTGTACCACCAACACCAGTGACATATGGGCTGGAAACAGGAAAATTTGGAGCAAAAATTCCTTTCTTGCAGCCAGCTCCATTATCTCCGCTTGCAAATAAAATTGAGATTCCACGTACACCAGTTTTCATAAATTCTTTGTTAACACGTTGCATGTAAGCTGTAGATAAACTTACTTCATCCTCTCCATAACTCACACTGTGAACATATGGTACTGTTGTTGTGTTACCAACTTCAACTAGCCACTGCAAAAATGGTTCTTGTTTTTCATGACGACCACCAGTACTCCAAAACCATGTTGTGATATTTGCTCCCATTCCCATAATATATTGGGTATCCAAACTTGCTTCAATGCCAGATCTTCCATCATTAGGACCAATAACTTTGTCGATTTTAGTTCTATGAACGAAATCATGACCAACAAACAATCTCATAAATTCACTAAGGTCATTTTGTGAAAAGTATTGTTCTAAAAATTGTGCAACAACTTGAGAGTTTTTCGGGTGGGAGCCAATATCTTCTTCTGTTAAGTTATACCTTTTCCTCAAAATTTTAGGATAAACACCAACATGAATATTTTTTTGGACAGAATCATCTTTTACAAGTGGCACATCAGCTGTAAGTAATTTTGTTTTGAAAAAGTTTACGTTAGGGAAGCGATGAACTCCACCAACAAAATCTAAATGATGTGATATATATGAAGGGACATAATATCGAGAATCTGATCGAATTATTGGAGTACTCAGTTTATCATGCTTGTAATAATGGAAAATTGATCCCAGCAAAAGTTTCTCAGCAACTTTACACGGTATTGTGCATAGCAAAAAGTCTTTATTTAACGTCAAATCACAATGTTTTATATTGACCTGAGAATTCTTAAGCCAAATTTTGACTATGTCTATTGTTTCTTTAGTTGGTGAGATGAGTTGCGTTATTTGGTCTATTGATAGATATTTGCCATACGATGAAGAATCTGGATCAGATACCTTTAAAAGAAGTTCTTCAAGTTGCCCAACATTTTCTTGTTTCAAAGCAAAAGTCAATTCGAGAAAAGTTTCTGGCTCAACTCTTTGAAGTTTACTCCAACCTTCTCGCTGCCAATAATTTAAATCTTGATCTTCTTCTAATGCAGATAATGAAAACTGATAGGAAAATCCTATCAATATAAGATTTAAAAATACTAATATTGCATTCATTTTGAACCTCAGTTTAAACTGACTAGGCTTGCACAAAATATTGGAAAATATAAATATTGATATTCACGGTTTCACGTGACATTCATGTTAATTTTGTAAACAAAAAACATGTATCTTATCGAATAACATACTAAAATTAAAATTCGATCCTCGGATCCTCGCTGTCTATAACGTCGAACAAAAGGTTATTATAAATTAAATATTATTCATTATTAAAACAAATTTTATCTTTTAAAATAATAAAGAGAAAATCCTTAAAGATTCCTTATAGAAAGATGAGAGGTGACTAGAACTTTCCTTGTAAGGTATCATCATGGGGGGTATTATTGGATATCATAGCAAAGCAATGTGAGAATACATGACAAACAGATGGGTTCCAAAGTTCAAGCAACGAAACTTTTTAGTACCGCTTTAAGAAATCATGTGAACTCCTTGCACTCTATTCTTATTGTAGGTTGACAACGATAAATGCTTTTTTAAAAATACCTTTCTAAAGTTTTGCTCGGAATAATTGGAATAATAAGTTTTACAATTAGAGCTCCTATTAAGCCAGAGGGATTTAAGGGCTAACCTTAAAAAACAAAAAAACGTCAGTTGAGGGGGTTAAAATTCGTAAACAAACGATTATTCAGACCTTTGTCTTTTATTTTACTAAGTTTTAAATATGTATTGTATAAAGTCTTCAACCCAATTTTATATTTCCAATATAGCTAAATTGACTGTCAATCCAAAGATGGTTTGATGCGTGAACCATACAAACTCGCGATCCGAGTTTTTTCTTAAGAACACAGTAATTTATTTAAATTCTCAAAAGAGGAGAATACAACAACAAAAAAACTCGATGGTTTTGTATGTGAGAAAATTAATTTTCGTTGGAAATGAGCATGATCTTTTATATTTTATATTTTTATATTTGAATTATTTTTTTATTTATATTTATTTATATTGAAATGGCGAAGAAAGATGATAGAAAAAGAAGAAATGGTAATGCAGGACGTTTCACGAAGCAGAAAAGTAAGAGGATATATGGTTAAAGAAGAGAAGCCCAAATAAAGGGAAAAAAATAGTTAAAAACTTTGCTGTTGAGGTTGTTGACGACGTTGTAGAGGGCGGTGTAAATTCCACGGATAATTTAAAAATGTTGAACTACAAACTATATCAGCTCCAAAATCTTAGTCATTGTCATAAAACAAGAGATAAACAATTACAATTACCAAGCTATCACAGGATTTAGGACTGGCCTCTTATTTAATAGTTAACTGTGATAGCTGAACATTTTCTCATGAATTTTATACCTCTCCTGCTGTAACTAATAGTAATGATAGTAAACGAAGAGGCATGCCGACTATGCAAGTGAACGCTAGAGCAGTGTAAGCTTTTCGCAACATTGGTATTGGATTCTTGTTGTTAACAAAGTTATGTGGTTTTATGCAGCCGACGTTGGTGTACGTGGTAGCGCAAAGGATACACTTCTGTTCACAGCTGTTCAATATATCTACGGAGATAAAAAACCAATTCAGAAACAAGAAGGCATCGGTTACTACCAAAAAAGAATCGATAATAGACTTCGTAAATTGAAAAAAACTACCAAAGGTCTTGGAGGTAGGTAGATTGTCAGACGCCAAGGTTGATATTTGCAGAAACATTTTGGCATCGCACTTCGTCAAAATGTTGGAAAACTAGACGAAATGAGAAAATGATGCTTTGCGTCCATGTTTCACGTCGCTAACTACAATGAGTCTTGTCCTAGATCCCACAACTCTTGGTGTTAGTATCAACTGGACAAGATAAATGATACAAATCTCTATAAGTCAAAGGGAGGGTTACCAGTTGATGTAAGAAAATTGATTCTCCCTACTTACACCAACCTATGTAAAGAAGAGATGATGAAGAAGTGCCTTCACAGAAAACTGCAATGGATCATTCAACGGTACAATTTGGAACCGCGTGCCGAAATCAACACATGTTGACCTTAGCACACTTTGTTTTGGGTATATGATGCTATCAGGCAAACAGCAGCTTTATACCACATGGAACTTCAAAACAACAATTCTGGCTTCTACATGACAAAATTCTGAAAACAATTAGCGTTGTAAAAAGCGACGAAAGATCCTCCAACACTTGAAAATGAACAACCACGACAAGATTGTCGAACAAATAGGCGCTTCCTATGAAGCTGGTGGTTTTTGAAGATTTGTTATTATTCTAAAAGACCCTCACTTGCTATTTACGTTTTATTTAGTTAGACGGTTTTTGTCACTTTTCACATTTTCCGCTGACCGTTCAGGTTGTCATTTCAGAACGGCTTATCCGTTGGACTTCAAATATTCGTCTTTTTTTATTTCTAATCTGTAAACTATTTCACCTTTGATTTCAATTTCACTCATGATATTAAGAGTTAATTCTCAAAAATAAAATTGAAAATATTTTTTACAGCTAAGTCACTTTGAAATAAATGTAAAATTTAACCCATAGTCAATATGGTAAGCAGTTCATATAGGGAAATCACATGAGGATATTTCATTACTCATATCAAAATACACTCACTAGATTGCCTGCTATCACATAACGTTCTTGCACGGTGTGATAAAATCAGGTTGCCGAGGTTGCCTGCTATCACATAACGTTCTTGCAAGGTGTGATAAAATCTGGTTGCCTACTAGATATGTTCAAATATTGGTATTCAAGTCAGTTTATATTCAAAACTATTGTCATTAATTTTTTCTATACATATCGGGAAAGTTTCTTAGTAAACAGAAATTTCCCAGAAAATGTGTGCAAAACCATAAACCATAATTTTATAGGCACTTTGCTATGTTCTTTTTAAAAAAAATAAAGAAATAATCTTTTTCCCAAACAAATTTCCCAAACAAGAGGTGTTTCTTATTCAATATAAATAGGCACTGTAATCTTTGGGTGATACAATTTTTAGTAAATTTGAACGTGAAAGACAAAAACATCTGCAATCTTAATTTAACTCAGGGCAGCGTTGAGGAAATTAAGGAAATGTACAATAGTGACGCTTCAATTTGGATATATTCATCATTATTTTGAATTATTTCTGAACAGGACACAACTTTTAGAAATTGTTTAATTAATACATGTTAAGTGATACAAAAATACCAGGTTGAACCCTAATATTGGTAATATTATCAATGCATGGTTTAAAAGATCACCTTATGCCTAACATCATAAACATTTGAGATTTTTTGGTTCTATTTTTAGGAAAGATATATATTTGGGGTCAATGGGAAATTGAGGGTTAATAGTAGTAAAGATATAAAGGTTTCACAATTATCATAACATAGTCACCCTTTGAGAAATAATGTGATGTTAAATTCAGTATACAAAATAAGTTTAGGGAATTTGGTCCCTTTGTAGTGGTGAATGGACAAAAGGTTGAACCAAAACTTAACAGTTACTGCAGAAAGGAATTTAAAATTTGCACATACATAAATATAACCAATATAAACAATGGACGCCATTATTATTATCATTTCTTTATTCATTTATCGTTGACTAATAAATATTTACAATAAAACATACATTAACATTTTAGATTTTAGAGGGCGTATTATTTAAATGTAGCTAGTTTTTTATAAAGTGTTAGTTTACACAAAGTTATTTTTAAATTTTATGATGGATGTTATGAATTTAACTGATAGTGAACTTTCAAAGATGAACAAATCCTTGTTGATCGATTGCTGGAGAGACTCTTAATGCATTTATGTCAGAAATAAGAAAAGATATTGATGACTTAAAAATAAAACTGGATGTCATGACTACAGACAATATTAAACTAAACTCAAGCCTTGTTAATGTGCAAAATAATAACCAGACTTTAACATCACAAATCGGAGAAATATTACACGAAAACAAAAACTTTAAAATATTGGTAGAGAATAAGTCAAGTTATGACAATGAACGGTCAAGAGAAATGGAGAGATCAACATTGGATGTTGCTTAATATGTTCGACGCCACAAATTTTCGACAACAAACTTATGATTGAGGTTTGTAACTTATATAATGGAAAGATTGATTCTGCAGATATCGAAGCATGTCATCGAATTCAAATTAAGAGCCAAAAAAATGGTCACACAGGTGACAATCGTTCGATTTGTAAACAAAAGAAACGTGGAGATGTTATTAAGATATAAGAAATCGGACGTTAATGTTGAGCAATTGGATTTTCCCAAGGATTCGCAGGTACTTCGCCGAAAATTTGTGCCCATATTATAAGACTTATGGTTGAAATGTAGAAAGCTAAGAAAAGCCAAGAAAGTAAAATATGATATGGACAAATAACGGTGTGGTGAAAATGAGAAGAGATGATGGCTCTCCCGTTTTACAAATGACTCACGAAGCTGATATTTACGCTGAGTTTCCCAATTTCCATCTTTCACTGCGTTAAATATTTTAAATTGTGTATACTTAATTTTTTGTCTTCATAAACTAATTTGAGATCTTAGCAGTAGACAAACTCCTTACTTAAAAACAATCACTGATAATTTTGTCTAAAAAATGCAAATCTTGCTTCAAGAGAATACATAATTCTAACTTTATTATTTGGAATTTTTGTGATAAGTTTTTTCATCTAAAATGTTCTGGATTTTTTGTTTAAAAGATATAGAATCTTGTAGCGATGTATTTTTAAAAGACCCTTTGTGTGTAAAGTGGACTTTTGAAAATATTTCGTTTTACAGTTACTTTGATGTTTTTTTTTCAAAATTAAATTATAGAGTTAACGAGTTCATTTCGGAGGAACCAATGAGCAAATCTATTGACTCAAGCTACAAAAATATAAAGGAGTTTAATAAAATTTGAAATGATAATACATTTGAGATTATTCATTTAAATATAGCGTCGGTTAACAAATACATTGATGATTTACATGATTTTCTTTCTCTTATTAAAACTAAAGTCAAACTAATACAATTCATGGTGGGGCAGGGTTTTTTGATTGCTAATGATCTTACTTATATACATAGAAATGATCCTGATTTTAACAGTGATGGAATCTATATTTATTGAAGAAAAATATTATCCTTGGTTGTATACACAGACATATTTCAACAATTTTGTACTAAATTTGGTAAATTTAATTTCAGACCATCTTATACAGTCCCTAATTCTCAACAATCTTTCTTTTGATAGTAGAAACGAAAATTAGAAACTTTCAGTTTTTATGCGTATCAAGAAAGTCTTTTGCAAACTGACTGGAATTTTGTATTAGTTAATACGGATTTAGATACATTTGTGATTGGTTGTATTATTTAAAAAATAAAATAGAAAAATCAATAAAAAAGAAAAATCTTTACAGACTAAACCATGGATTACAAATGAGGTAAAAAATGAAATACATGACCGTGATGTTTTAATTAGAAAATATTGTAGTTTGTAGTAATCTAAAACAGATTACTTCAAACTGTTTTTTGAAAAGAACAATGCAAAGTCTGGGATAAGGTCAATTATATCTAACAAGGTTTCTTCTTTAAATCATCAAGGCAATTTGTTAACTGACCCTAAAGAAATTGCTGATGTTTTCAACAGCTTCATTACCAATATTGACCTTAGGAAAATTCATTTGATTTAGGAAAATTCCTGTCTATTTTTAAAGTAGCTAAGGTTTCACCGCTTTTTAAAAATGGAGAAATTTTAGAATGCAGCAACTACCGTCCTTTCTCTCTCCTTTCAATTTTTAGCAAGATATTTGAGAAATGTATATATGTAAGAATTTATAATTTTTTAGAAAAACATTTATTAATTTATCGAAGCCAATATGGTTTTCGAACCAAGCATTCCACTAGTCATGCCCTCATTGATCTTGATGAATCAATAAAAATTCAATTAGATTAAAAAAGGTTTGATTGTGGTGTTTTTATTGACTTGCAAAAAGCATTTAGTACTGTAAGTCATGAAATTCTTATCTCTAAGTTAAATTATTACGGTTTGAGGGGAAAATGTAACGATTGGCTAAATCTTTTCTTTTCAATAGAAAGCTGTTTGTTATTTTAAATGGTGTAAATTGCGCTTTTTGGAGTACCTCAAGGGTCAACACTTGGGCCTCTTTTATTTTTATTACTTATTAACTATTTATTCAATCGTTTTGTTCACGGTAGTGTTTTTCATTTTGCTGATGACACCAATATTTTATATAGAAATGAATGTTTGTCAAAATTAAAACAAGATGCTGATAAAGAAATGCACATACTTGTAGATTGGCAAAGATCAAATGAGCTATCTATTAATGAATCTAAAACTAAAATTTTACTTTTCAGATCTGCATCTGTACATCTTCCTAATGATTTTTGTATTGAAATGACTAAGTGCAGAGTATTCCCAAGCAAGTTTGTAAAATACGTTGGAGTCAATATTGATGAAAACTTAAATTGGAATTGTCATATTAAAAAATGATGTGTAAAACTTTCTCACTGTGTTGGTTTATTATCTAAGTTAAGACATTATATATCAACTACAATGTGTGTTTCAGTTTATTATGCTTTATTTCACTCTTATATAAATTACGACTGCTTAGACTATTTTTAATATTTCGGCATCTCCTTTGTAGCTAATCGTTATTTCAATTTAAATATTATATTTTATACGGATTTTGAATTGCAAAAAGGTTGTTGTTACATAAATATGGTATTTCTTTCTTTCTAGCTCTCTATTTGATATAATAGGGCTAATTAAAGCAAACTATATAATATAATCAAAAACATATCTTACTCATGAAAATTTCAAAAACATCACCCAATAGTTAATTCGAACTGTTAAACTTGAACTCTTGTTTTAAATTCACGAAACCAATTTTGTGAATAAAAGTTTTACAAAGACTACACGGACAGGTTTGAGGTGACCTATTTTTTATTTAATTTCTTCAATATTTTTTAAATCATCAGGTAGTTTGTTCCAGGGTTTTGGACCAAGAAACATTAATGATTTACATACAAACTTTTCTGATTGGATGATTCCACTTTCAAACTCCTTTCTTTTGCTGAAATAATATTTAGATTTTTCATTATACTCAAAAATATAATATATTTTTGAGTATCAGGGGCTGTCCCTATTTCCACTTTTAACATTTCTAACATTAGGACTGTAATATTTTTATATGAATAGTAGCATTTCCATCTAATACTTAAAGTTCATCAAAAGAAGATTTGGGATCATTGTAAATAATTATTTTAATAAATAATAAAAACTTTTTGAGCTGTAAAAAGTTTCGAATTTTACTCCTAATTTTCTAGCTAAAGAGAAATTTAAGAGAATTGATTTCTACTCTATAAGAATGAAGTTTAGCAATAAGATCATGAGGAATGCAATCGTAAGCTTTAGATTAGTCTGTTAGAAGAGCTCCAAAACTGTCTCCGTTGTCCAATGTAAATCTCCATTTTTTAGTCATTCTTAAACAATTTTGACTACCTGTCTGGAAATTTTATTACAATTGATTATAAAAAATTCTTTCATAGACTTTAGAAAGATTCGGTAAAATAATAATCAGGTATGTAGTTCAGCTAATTTAGTTTTGAAACCTTTTTGTAAACTGGGGTGATGTTAGCATTTTTCAAGACAGATGCAATGGTGTATTCAAGTTTCTATGTAAAAAATCTGAAAAAAAATAATCATGGTTTTCATAATATTTTGTAGGTTTATCCGTATCATGACAAGATTTTTTTACAACAAGAAAGTTTTTTTTTCATTATTTCATCCCTAGAAACATGATGAAATGAAAATGCAAATTTCTTTCCATAAATTAATTTGATACTAGGATGATTTTAACATCTAAAAATGATATGCTCAACTGATTAATTTGTATCATAGTAATATTTAAAATTTTCTGAAATGAATGAGAAAAGCAATGAAGAAAAAGGCAATTCATCGATTAGTTTAACTGTATAATTTTTAAATTATATTCTTATATGATTTTCCAATATGAACTGCTTTCCGTCAATATAAATAGTATAATATCTTCAATTAGGATATGATTGAAGGTCCTACCAATTATCTCACTGAAGCGGTCATGTATTATTGTCAATTATTTATTTTAAGCTTTTTGTATTCTTTTACATCATTTAGGCCTAAAAAACACAATTGTTTATTTTAGAAAGAATGCTTGATAAGTAGGATTCCACCTTAACTTTATCGGTGATAAGGTTTTTTCTGTTGTTGAGGTCATTTTCCTCTAGAAGAAATTTTCCGTGGAAGGAAAATATTTCCTTGGGACGCATGCACAAAATAAGTATGGCAGAAAATATTTCCTTCAGCGGAAATAAGAGAAGTTAAACCAAAGTTAACTTTTTCCGATTTCCTCGATGAAAATGCTATTTATTGTTCACAATTTTTCAACCAATCATCAAAAAAAATAATTCGGCATATTAAAAAATAAGATCAAACGAAATATAAAAAAGATCACAAATATTCAACAGAGAATAATACTGTACTAAAGAAAGAAACTTTTATTATTCAAATTTCCAAAATAAAGACACTGCAGCTTCTACCTAGCTTTGATTGTCAATTATTTGCAATAGATACCTACTAGCTGCATTATTAAATATATCTTTTAGGGGAAAATGATATTTAGTCACGGTCTATAAGCCAAGTCAATAAATTGTGTGTGTTAATTATTGCCAGTTAGAACTGTACTCTTGCTTTTCTTTTGGTTGTGCAACAGCTTTATAATAAATTTAATTTATTTATGACTTTCCTGTTGAACCAGAATGTGATCTGTTAACTCTTGGTAAACTATAAAGTATAAAAAGATTTCCTCAAAATGTTAAGATTGAGGCACAGAATTTTCGTAGACAACATAAACTGTCATAATATCAGTGGGAACGACATTACAATCTTTATGCAACCTTTACATATAGTAGAGACAGTAAAACTAAATATCAAAACTAAACCTACAGCTTGATGAATTCTGTAGCCGAAACGGTGATAAAAAAACTAATATCAAAACCGATCAACCGATCAAAAACAACGTCATCGGACAAAAACACATATTAAATAATATACATCACCAACGAAACGGCTGTACACACGTTTGAAATGCATTATAATCAACTCGTAAAATTAGAGAATCATTTCCCTGTCTAAAAATCCAAATTATGTTTGTTGATAAAATTTAAAAAGGGACGTTCGATGAACTTGGGAACAACACATAACACCACCCCATTATGATGGTTAACGATACTTCTGATGTCTTGTCTCGATACGCGTTTCATTCGAGTTTATTTACAATTCGTTCATAGAAGTTAATATCACTGAGCACACGTAAGTTCCCATTAACCAGAGGGTGGAGGAGGCGGTGGAGGGGGTGGTGGTTGCGACTAAAATGCGAAACAAAACATTGAAGTTAACCGGAACCACAGATCAACAAAAAAAAAAATCAATAAGAAAGCCGCAAAAACGTACCCAAGGTGGTGGTGGTTGTGCAAAACTAGTAGGAGGCATCTGTTGGTAGTATTGAGGCCATTGAGGATAACTTGTAGGTTGCTGCTGCCATTGGCCTTGCTGTTGCGGAGGAGGTGCATAGTTTGGTGGCATTCCACCAGGTGGCGGAGGTCCTTGCATCGAGGGAGGAGGTCCTTAACGACAAATATAGATTATATTTCAGAGTCCTGAATTAAGCAATAAAACAAAAACGATCGAATTTCATTAAAATATCTAACCGCGTTGATTTTGTTGCCATGGTGGTTGGTTTCCCTGAGGTGGTCGTCCATCATCTTGCATCAATGGTGGTGGAGGACCGTGTTGTTGCTGATTCATCCACGGTGGAGGTGCACCTGGATTCTGCTGAGCCCCGGGTCGAGGACCACGAAACTGATTTTGGTTAGCCGGTTTATTGACATTGACATCCATTAAAGACTTTGGTCCTCCGGCTGGAGGACCCCATTTACCCTCACTTTTCCTTGGATTTTCATTTTGCTGTTCCTAGATAATTTAAAGAAACATGGAGTAAAGTTAAGTATATAAATATAGCATTCATTTTATACAAGTTATATTACTAACAGGTACTGATGAGGGTGCATGTTCCTGGAACGTCTTTTTTGCTACTGGTGGTCCATCAACGCCAAGTTCTGCCATCAAAGACATGTACTAAATAAGTAAAGATAATAATCTAAAGGTTTAGGTAAGAAGTAATTCGCACACACAGATATAACTATTTAATCACAAGATCAGTTTTACTTCTGTATCCATTTTCGCTTTTTCTGAGAATGTCTGCTGGGGAGCTGCATTTTCTTCACTATGAATAAATTGGAAAAACAATATACATATATAGACGATATCAAGTAACTATAAACAAACCATTTACGTTGAGATGCAATAAAAGCTCTTAAATCTCAACTTAAGTAGGTGAGTTACACATAAAACACTTACAGATTAACTCTACAATCTGATGCCACATGACCATACCCTCCACATTTGTTACAAGTAATTTGACTGGTTACGTTTTGTTGTTCCGTGCACTCCCAATGACGATGATCTGCAGAACCACAGTTTTTACATCTACAATGGAAAATAGTTATGAAAATAAAACATTAAGATGAAACCTATTAGATTTTTTATGATCGATGTAACCTTCACACATCTCTACACAACATTTATCTTTTGTAAATAATAATACACTTACTTTATTATTTCTTCGTCTATCAATGTACCATTTAATTCAGCTAATTCTCGCAACTGATTGCGTCGCAACTCATTGGCAGCATCAGGACACTCGATGCCTTCTTTAACAATGTCTGTGACTACTGAGACTCCTTTCTTAACTTCTTGTTCTG
This sequence comes from Aglantha digitale, assembly GCA_031471615.1. Taxonomy (NCBI): domain Eukaryota; kingdom Metazoa; phylum Cnidaria; class Hydrozoa; order Trachymedusae; family Rhopalonematidae; genus Aglantha; species Aglantha digitale. The sequence goes on along the minus strand of JAUELD010054981.1, from coordinate 5,747 downwards.
TAGGACCAGTGATTAAAGCATGCAGGGCTTCATCTTCCCCAGGCATTAACTGGCCAGGTATACGCCCAACCTTTCCTTCTTTGACAGAACCTTTTCCACGAATAATGATTTTGCAACCAGTCTATTAATATAAGATGATTCACACATACAGATATCTATAAGAAAAGCGTTAAGTACAGTATGAAGTAGTAGCTATGTATCTAGTGATATTTATACACTGATATTAACAACTCAATATATATTTTCAGACACAGATGATTTCTTCTAGCACGTATTCTAACAAATTTACATTAAGATATAAAATATGTTATTAGGGAGTGCATACTAAGCTTAACTGGATTAACAAACAAGGTTATATTACTTGGTTATAATTTATGTTACTTTTACTTTAATGGTTGTAAATAGATGGCAATTACTGACTCCCTGCAATTATTCTAAATAATCATGAATTAGAAAGGCAAATCTGTGTACAAAGTATAAAAAATCGCTTGACTAAAAACTAATAACTTTGGGCAATAAAGCAAAGACATCTTTTAAATGAAAAAATGCTGATATATAATCAATTTTTTATGACCTTCTGAAGCTATTCCTTCAGAAATTTTTCACTGCCATTTATGATCCTTGCTTATTTAACATAATTGACCTTATTAACATTATACCCAGACAAACAGTTAGAGTTAGCAGGGTTACATAGTTAATGAGATGACCGAACAAACAAGACTGAATTTATACGACTCTTTTCCAGCAAAGCTGGGAGTCCAAAAATTTATACAGAAAAATAATGTTTGTAGCTTGTCATTTTGCACATTCAGAAAAAATTTAAGTATCACGCTTTGTTTCTGTATTTCATTGCTCTTTTTTTACAAACTATATTTTCATAGATATTTTATAGATATTTGAAAACACTGCATTGTATGGAGTCAATATCAATATAAAGTCTGGTGTTTTAGTTTAAAATGAAAAGCAACTATATTTTAAGTGAGGGAAGGTTAGGTTATCAGATTTTACTAACATTTCACAAAGATTTTTGCAACAAAATTGGTGATATATCCAGCAACCACCTTTGGAATACACAACTAAAGAATAATTTTACACTAATTTTGAGGACTATAAGGATGACATATTTTTTAGAAGTGTTTAATCAATATATAAAGGCTCAGAATAATCATTTATAGTGAAATATAAATATTATGAATTATTAATATTATCAACAAAAACCTAGATTGACTACGATGGTTGTCTAACTTACACTCATTGTCAAGCTTGAATTGATCTTAAAGAACATATTTTTGTTGTTTAAAGATGTCATACAATGTGAATATGTATTTCGACAAACACTAAACATTTATATAGCATTTATTGTAACAAAATTTGTATTAGACAAACAATGCTATTAGAAAATGCATAGAATACTTTTGAAAAATAAAAATAAAGATCAGTACCTCCTTCTCTAAACGTTTTAGAGTATTTCCCCTATTGAGATAATAAAATAAATAATATAAAACAAATGGTAGGGGTCTCATAGTCTTGAATTTCACTACTTGGTAAGCAAATTTCAAAAAGAATCTTTATCAAAAAAGCTTTTTCAGTAAAAATGGGAGAAAAAAAAATCTTTTAAATAAATCTGTAAAAAACATGCTGACAAATATGATCATGTACCTTGGACCAATTAGCAGACCAATAAAATTGACAGCAGGGTTTCTTTCTGCTGGAATAAACACTTTATCACATATTTTTGCGATAGGAGGTCTACAACAAAAAACAAGAAAGAAAACAAACATTTAGTGTATGAAGTATTTAAAATAAGAATTGCAATTGAACCAACTTAATTGTATGAAGAATACAAAATGAATGAATTAATTATAATTTATCAATTGACCATGAGGGTATATATATCAACCAACTTGTTCTAAAAAGTGACTTGCACACATCAGAAAAACCAAATTAATCCATCAATGCTGGGTTTAATATGCTGGTCAGTCATGAGATGATTAGTTTACCATTAACTTTTTTACGCTATTTGAGTTAGTGCAAGATAAGCTGACAAAAACTTGTTTTTTTTACTACTCCTGTATTTACAGTTTTCACTTACTTGTAATCGGCTGGAGGTTTGTAGTTAGGTATTTCATCAATAGCTTGTTTAATAAGAGTATGTCGATCCTCTTCAAGATGTTTACGTACACGAAATTCACGAGTATTTAAGCGTTTACCTTCTGAATTATAGATAGGCTCAGGAGAGGGGGATCTAAAGAAAACGGAATAGGTAACATCCCTGTCTAATAATATGCTAAAGTGAAACTAAGAATAAACAGAGAACTTTCAAAACAGTATTTCTTTTCTTTTCATTCCTGTTAGTTACATCTGTCACATACAAATTAAATTTAAATATACAGCTACAAGTTTTAACAACCAACAAAATCATTCTTTAATCATTAATATAGGAAAACTAAAACAAATATTGATTATTTAATTTTAGTTAGCAAGAAGCTAAAGATAGGTACAGCAGAGAGATTTCATCTTTTGACCTATTACCTAAAATGTCTTTGCTAAAATTTAAGCTGAAATTAACAATATTATTTATTAATATTTGTGTGAGCAAAAGTTAATATAATATGGTCTGAAGTAATAATTGTTATCATTTGTTGATAGCAAGGGAACTTCCAATGTGATCACAGTCCATATTGAATAAACATCTATGTCCATACAATATTTCTTATAATATAGCAAGAAAACATTTAGGTGCAAAAGCGTAGCAAGATGGGGAGCTAAAAAATTAAAAAATTATACAAATTGTCGACTGTCAGTTGAATTTTGTAACTGAAGTATCAGCCTCCATTGTTAAACAAACCTGGCCAAAGGATCAGCGGGAATTCCCAATTCCCCGGTACGCAACTTTTGAGTAATTTCTTCAATCTTAAATTGTACTAAGGCAAAAAATATGATATAAAGAAATACAAGTAAATATACAAAATAAGTGAAGCAGAGTTGACAAGTATAAGCAGGTCACCAAAATTGTTGGATTTTTATTCGGTGGTTTTAATCATAGAAATTTCCAATTCATCTTAAAAACTGCTTTACTAAAAACAAAGATTAGTATTTCAATTTAACATGAAAACAAATTAAACAATAACTTAATATTCTGTTCTTAGAGATTTATAGTGGGGTAATATAAACAATCCTGAAACTAATGCAATAACTTTTTCCTATTCTAATAGGAAATTTATTTTTAAATTTGAATAATATTAAAAACTATCTAAATTATTCCAACTTTTTGTTGTTGTGGCAAGGCTGATTTTTGTAAAGTAAGTGATGTCTCCTTAGTTGTTTGTTTTTAGAAAAAAATCTAATCAATTCTGTACTATCCGAATCCGAATAGCTTCAGAATCACAATTCCTGGTACCCTATAAATTACATCATTGTGTTAGAAATAATAACAATTTTAAACAGTGTAATATGAAAAAAATAGATAGATTTATTAACACAGTGGCTACATTTTATATTGTGTAAATGTAGGAAAATAACACTTTATATGACAATGATTTCATCTGTTCCTAAGAACAATATAGCTTTATTATTATTGCAAATATCAATAATATTAATATAAAACAATTAATTTGTTAAAACACATCATGTAGAACAATAAATGATAAATCAGAACCCCCCAAAGGGTAACAGATCATAAGCACTAAAATATCCAAAAGAAAAAATGGAGGTTTTAGAAGAATGGAATATCATGAATCAAAATCATTTAATCGATGGCTACATTAACTTTTGCGAATAATTTACCAAGAAACAAGATTTTTCACAACATTTAAATATTTTACTTAATACGTACAGTTAATTAGAGCTTTATAACTGTGACAGCTATTACAAACACTAGAATAAATTAAGCACTATTATTTCTCACCTACAATGAGAAAAGATGTGCTTCATATGTCTCATATTGAAACAACATTAAATACTAACAAAATTGAATTGAAATGGATTCATTTTGTTGTAACACATACTTACCACAACAAAAACACATGAATGTTGCACATTACTTACATAAATAATGCTTTCTTTGCTCATCTGTTAAATCAGCAGGTAATGTAACAAGCCCAGAAACTGCCGCTTTGTCATCTTTGTCACTCCATCGACTGCGTTTACGTTTTTTCTTCAGACCTGTAGAAAATTCACTATTAATTTATTTCTACTTTGATACTCAAACATAAAACAAAAAATGACTTTACACAACCTATTTTCAATGTATATTGACATTTCTAAGCAAGACACCTGTCTAACGTGGAAAACGGAAGATATTATTTCGTCCCAAAAATATAGACAACCTCTAGCATGCAAATCAAGCATGTTTTACCAAGTATATAATACATCATTGATGTGGACTTGATGTGTAACATCTTGTTTTATAGGCAAGCTAGTTTTTTAGTGTTAATTAAATTAAAGATTTACAACAAATGCATTCCCATAGTAAAAGTGAAAACAACAAATTCTCCAATCAAATAATAGCAAAATAAACTTAGAGATTAAATAATTTGTCAACAAATTGGTTATATTTTTGGTAGTATATTGAAAATTATCATGATAAAAATTGTAAAAAACATTGCACCACTAAAACGTTAGAATGATTTATTAAATAATTTTCATTGAAATCATCAAACAAGCTAACAAACAAACATTTGTCATTCTTAGTTATGGAATAAGCTGGACTAATGAAAAGTGTCCGGTTTGATTGTATATTCTTAGCTCATAAAAACTGTTTAAATATGGTTTAAATAAAAAACACTGCTAAGACATTTTTTGTCCAAAAGTACAACAACAAATTTCATAGGCTGAGAATTTTTACTAGTTTCAAAACTCATTGTAAGCTAAAACACTTACCATCAGGACTGTCAAATGGTTGTGAAGGAGGAGGAGGTTGAAACCCCATTTGTTGATTTCCCATGGGAGGAACTGGCCCAAATCCTCCTTGATTAAATGATGGAGCCATTTGTTGTTGCTGGTACATTGGTGGATATTGCTGACTATTTCCATTACCATAATTCTGTTGTTGACCAAATTGTTGCTGGTTGTGACCACCATATTGGGATGGTTGATGACGATTGTTAAAGCCCTGTGGGGGACCACCAACACCAATCTAAAATTTTGATACTTTTTAAACATTGAAATTGAAATTTTAATATGAAATGAAATTTCAAAATCTTTACAAAATTAGGAACTGAATTTAAAATTCTAATGTCAATTTTTCATTTCAATTAAACAAGGGATTGATCAATAACGTGATTCTAGTAGGTGGATTGTCATTTACAGTGACATTAATAACTTTTTAATAAACTTTAAATACAAGCAACTAATAGATGGATTTCAAAACTGACTTTTTGTTATGATCACATGATAAAAACAAAAAAACGTCCCGTAAAACTCAATTCGACAGGAAGAAGCCAAGCAATTTACATATAAAAGCGTTGAAATACATAAAATAACTGAAGTTGTTGGAAATATTTCTTCTTGAAATTTTGAGGTTTTGTTTTTTATTTAAATGTAATAGTATATAGTATATATATGATATATAGTATATATATGACTGACTTCTGGGAGCCTTGTAAAAAACTCACTCCCTCATCAGGTACTTGTAATTGAGAAATTTGAAAATGTGAGTAAACATTGTAATTGGTAAAACTGCAGAATAGCGTCGGATTCAAATTACAAAAATATACTAATATTGAAGCGGTAATAAATAAAATTCG